>JAMWEH010000201.1:0-29056 GCA_024721245.1 Mitragyna speciosa | reverse complement strand
AAAAAACAAAATATGTTTCTTAGCAAGACCAATATATAAATAACATGCATCAAATGCCAAATATGAAACTGTAAAAATAAAAAACTTGGGAAAATAGCTTTTGCTTTATGTGACATACAGAGACAACATGGAATCAAGTTTTATTCAAAGTTCAAAAGGAGGAGCAGGAGGAGGAGAGAAAAGAAAGGAGGAGGAAGAGAAGAAGAAAGGGGAGGGGGGAGGACAGTGATAGAGATGGAACCATGAAACATAGCTAGAGATAGCGGGTGTACTTTAGGTAAAAACCATACATAATATGGAGTTAATAGAATGCAGAAAATGGAAAAACACTAATGCTAGCAAGCAACAAAAAAGACTTTCTATATCATCCAATTTGTAGCTAGCTACAGTATCCACATACTATGAATTCGTAAAAGAACAACAACCAAGCCACCATAGTCAAAAGAACGACACGCAAATCTTTTCTTGTACTTGAACGATATTAAAACTAATGTAAAGTAACCTTGCATATAAAAATACTCAATAATCCATATCATTCTACCCTAAATATAGGAAAACACAATGGTTGCAACAACACTAGAATTTGCTAATCACTAAATCTAAAATATCAAAATTGAAACCAAAATTGTAGACAGACCAAAATTTACTAGTCCTTAAATCTTCTTACATATCAAATGCCCAAAAGAGCCCAAGACTAAGTCCTTTTTTAGGTAAGGATTTTCCATCCGAATTGAGACGGTGGAGGGGGATGAAGTACGGGATTGAGGTCGATGGTATCAGTGGCGGTGCTAATGAAGGTATTGGCGGTGGTTTAGGAAGTGGAGGTGGAAGTGGTACGGGTGGGGCAATAGGAGCTGCTGCGAGTGGAGATTTTGATAGAGGCAGTGGGTTAGTGGTGAAGGAATTGGTCGAGCAGGTAAAAGTCTTGGCAGTGGGGTTGGAAGTGGTTCGGCGGAGTGGGGGAAGGGGGGCGAAGAAAATGATGTCAACGGTAAGCAAAAGTGGAGGGGAATGTGATGGCATTGAAGCTGGTGGAAAATTTGGAGGTGGTGCTAGGGGAAGATTTGGCAATGGCAGTGGCGAAGGAATTGGTGGAGATGGTAGAGAGGGATTTGATGGTGGTAACCACAGAGAGAGAGGGGGGGGGGAAAGAAAGGAAAAGTCAGATGTTTGGATGACGAAGAAGACAAAGCGAGGAACAAAGCGTAAACACTGAAACGGCAAGCTAAGGAAAAAAAACCTTGAAGTTGCTTAGAATTACAAACAGAACCAGTCAAAACCAGTTTCGTGGATTACAAACAGAACAAGCTGAACCAGTTTCGTATGAAACCGGACGGTTAAACCACAACTCTCGCTTTTATATATATATATATATATATATATATATATATGTATATGTATGATTAAACATTGAATGTCCGTCTATGTAGGTAGAAAAGTGAGAGGAAAGCGTCATTGATGCATCCACATGGACAAAAGAAGCTGTAGTCAGTTGAAAAAATGGGTCTATATAAGCTGCTGTTGACCCGAAAGGAATTAAAGAGATATTTGGTTCGTATTTTTCAATTGCTATCGCTATGGGTATTATTAATCCTACCATAAGTACGGGTTTTGACGATTCCTTCTAACATGTTTGGTTTAGTAATAGAATGTGTATCATTTTTTCCAAAGGGTTAATGGTTTGACAGAGTAATATTTTGGGGGGGGGGGGGGGAAATTATATAGAGTTACTCTCATTCTTATCGAAATAATAGTGATAGTTGTTTTTTAAATATTATAAATAGTTGTCATTACTACTCATACCCATTCCTCTCTTTGATTTCCCTAAACCAAACAACCCCCAAGTATTTTTAAGGCATTCATATGACCAAAGGAAATGGATTTAAATGGGCAGATGCTTGGGAGGATTCATGCAGAAGTTAAAAATTTATTTGCAAGAGGCCAACTTTTTAAAAATATTTAATTTTTATCAAGTGATGTCTAGTTCGTAGAATGTTCAGATATTATATATTTTTCTTTTTTTTAAAATTGAACCAAGGTCGAACCAGTTCGATCAGTTGAATCGCGACCTGATCACCTCAGTAATTCAATTAACGGTCCGAGTTTCAAAATATTGTGATTGTGACTATTATTATTACTTTGACCAAGCGCAGCGCCTAGAAAAAGATAATGTTTAATATTACCTCATTCAATGATAAGATAATGTTTCTGACTAAATATAGTTTTCATGATCTTAAATTTTTTGCAACGTGTAATGTGAAATGCCAGCCAAGAAAAATGTCATGTGTTTCACAAACTAGTCCCGGATGAATAAGTACTTGTACTAAAAAATCAAGGATTCCATCAATTTATCAAAAAAAAAAAAAAAAAACTATGCATGCTTTAACCATCCCAATTTTTTTTCTATTATTTTTTGTGGCTTCCCGCAACAGATGAATTGTAATTCCCGTTCATGTTCTGCTGGTTACAAGGAACAAACTTTGGTGGAATTAGACAAGTAAATGATGTTCCAAAGAAAATTCACTCTATATATATATATATATATATATATATGTATGTATGTATATATATAATATGTATATAGTGCTGTGAAATAAAACAAATAATTTTTTTTAATTGAAAAAATTGTCGTTGTTTCGGCAACAGATGAACTTAAATTCCTCTTCGTCTTCTCTTGGTAAATTTTACGATCATTCCTTTATATTATAAAAATTGTTACAAGGCATAAAGGGGCTAATTTTGGTGGAATTGGAATAGTAAATAATGTTCCAAAGAAAATTCATTTTGATAAAAGTAAGGCTTTGTGGATGTTAGGCCTATAATTTTGTCCTTATAAAAAACCACCCAAGTCAAGCAAATTTTGTTTTATTCTACCTCATTGCAATAGGAGCGTTCCACATTCTAATTTTGTCCTTATTAAACGGTCGAGTCAAGCAAATTTTGTATTGTTCTGCCACAGTGGGACAAGGGTAGCTCACCAGAATTGGAATAAAAAATTGGCCTCCCAAACTTTGTAATTCCAACCGAATGGAAGAATGACAAAAGGAGTGGAATAAAGGGCACATATTTTCAACGCTATTTTAGCTAATGTATTTTGTAGAATTCTTACAACTGAAGAAAACTGGAAAAAAAATGTTACTTGTTAGCAAAGATGATTAGGTGAAGACAAGAACTGTTGATTTTGGAAGGCATAAAAGGAACTGGTACATAACATTCATGAGCAAAAACTTCCATTGTTTCGTTGGCAAATCTAATTAACACATATGAAATAATTAAAACATAATTTGTCCCAGTAAGAGGCCATTTTGTCTCCCAAAATAATTGACTCCAATTCTTGAACGATCAAAATTTGTTAGCTTGAAGAAAGGATAAATAATTTCTGAAATTCTTCTTTTGCAACTAATAATTTGCTTTAAAATCCAGCCATCTTTTATACCCAAACTTGAATAGAATTGTTTCAGCCTAAGCTTTTGTCTAACTCAATATAAGATAATCGCAGTAGCCATCGATTAAATATCAGAAGTTTTGTTTACCTTTAGCATAATTTATAACCAAAATTTTTACGTATGTCCACCAATTAGTTACACATATTACATACAATGCCAACCGATCATTGTAGTATATAATTAATGTCCACCAATTTTTTTCTATGTATGCCAACCAAGAAAAATGTCATGTGTTTCATAAACCAATCCTGAAAAATAAGTACTTATATTAAAAGAATCAAGGATTCCATCAATTAAAAAAAAAAACTGTGCATGCTTTTAACATCCCAATTTTTTTCTAATTTTTTTTTTGTGGCTTCCCACAACAGATGAATTGTAATTCTTCTTCATGTTCCCCTGGCTACAAGGAACAAAGTTTGGTGGAATTGGACAAGCAAAATGGTGTTCCAAATAAATTTCAATTTAATAATAGTTAATGCTCTATTATGTTACATCTTAATTTTATCCTTATTAAACATTCAAGTCAAGTAAATTTTGTTCATTTCTGCTCAATTTAAACGGTGTAGTTCACATTCTAATTTTCTCCATATTAAACAGTTGTCTATGATGTCAAATTTAGATTTTTTGGAAGTGAAGGAGACAGAAAGAAAGCAAAAATGATTAGATGAGGAAAAGAGCGGTTTAAACTAAGAGGCTTAAAACATTCATGAATGAAAGCTTTATCCTCATTATACCAGCAAGAGATAGTTGAGATCAAAGCACGAGTTTAATAGTTACCATCTCCTAAAATAATTTAGATCAAGACGTCAAAAGGAAATTTCCAACCAAAACTGTACAGATCCAAACCCCCCCAACCCCCCACCAAAAACCAAAAAAAAAAAAAAAATCTTAATAGAATTGTTTGACATAATTTTTTTAATATATTTTGTATGGATTATTTTCTGATAAAATAATTTTAAACTTGATTTTATGTTGTTATATCTTTTTTTTTTGTGCCTTTAAGATATCAAGAAAATTTGAAAGTTTTGAACTGATTATTGTATTCAGTTCTGAAAATTGTTTTTTAACAATTTTATTTTAATAGAGCAATTGAGAAGAATTTATTTATAAAAGAGAAACTAAGAGCGGGAAATGAAAATTGGAACGAAATTTCCAAAATTAGTTTTTGTTTTTTGATATTATAAGTTGATCAAGAATTTTGTGCGGGTTACTTTAGTAAATTTGCAAAACAAGGGCAGGTAGTTGATATTTTTCAAAGTTGAGGAGAGTGCTAAGTGATATTGTTTAAAACCTCAAGAGAGACGTTTCTAAAATTATACCGAACAAAATCTCTAAGAATTGAATAAAAAGAAATTCAATAAATATCTATAATACAATTCATTTTCTCCCTCTCACCCTCTCAAAAAAAGAAAAAAAAAAGTAATAAAATAAAATAAATCCAGTGTCTTCTAACAAACGGTAGCATCAACCAAGCGCTAGAATGCCGATAAAAAGGCCCGCACGACCTCACTGGGAAGCAAAGAAATAGAGAGTTACTCATAAATTTCGGTATGGAGATACAATTGGAGTTGAGAGGAGATGAAGATACAAAGAAGGCAGAGATATTCCGATTCCTTGGAGGATTTGATCGAAGACGCATGAGACTGGAGAAAGCATCTAACGAGTGGAAATGTGTAGGTCTGGTGGTCAACGCTTGCCCTTCTCTTGCATGTAAGTAAATGGCAGAGAAATTTTAACATATGCGGAGTTTTTTTAGAAAGGTTATTAAAGGTTTACAACCTTGTTTTTTAGATATTTAGGAACCAGAACTTAAATGTTGTTTTTTTTTTTTTAATGTTGTTTATATGATTACTAAAACATGAGGTACTTCCATCTTACATGCTCAATCTAGTGGATTCTCAATTAAATTATAAATTTTTATTATATCTGTACACTTGCTAACAACTTCTTTGAAAAAAAAATCATTTATAAATATCGGCCAATTTTTTCACAATTTACCCCTTAATTGCAGATAAAAGAGTAAATTTGAAAATTTATCCAAAAAATTTCTTAATTAAAAATTTAAAAATTTGTCCTCACACCTTACTTTTTAGTAGGTTCTTCTCTAGTTTATATAAATATTAGTTTTATCCCTGAAGTAATTTTTTTAAAATTCGGACTGAATTGATCGGTTCGATCCGATCAATTGGGAACCAGCCAGTTAATCGGCTTGTTTGCTGTTAAGTCAAAAATTGTTTAAAACTGGTCAGACCTAGAAAAGCAAGCAAACAAATCGACCCAAACTTGATCGATTGAACCAGTTTTTGGCCTTTTTTCTTTTTTTTTTTTTTAACTTTTTGATAAGGTTTTTGTTTAACATTTTGGTGTACGTTAAATGTGTAAATTAAGTTAGATATACAGCACAAAATTACAATCTTATAAAAAATAAAGTCGATCTTTGTTACATTTTTTATCTTCAAATATTTAAAAGAACCACCATTTATTTTTTTTTAAAATAAAAAAACTAGTTGATCTGGCCGATCGAATCATCAGCTAGCCCGTTTGCTGGGCATGTTGGGCTTGAAAGCATTGCTTTAAAGTAAAAGTTCTTGTTTCTCTTCAAGGATTAAAAATTGAATGTCCACCATTCCTGCAGCCAGAAGAATCCGCCTGAGAGGAATCACCATTGATGCATCCATATGGACAAAAGAAGCTGCGGTGAGTTGCAGAGTGGGGCTATATAAGCTCCGCCGGCCGGGAAAGGAGTTGAGGAAGTATTTTAACCAAGACATTCACATGATCAAAGGAAAGGGATTTGCATGGGCTGATGCTTCGGGAGGATTCATGCAGGAGTTCAGTGGAGATACAGAAATGGCAGTCATGGATTGTGGAGAAATAGAGATTGTGAAGGAAGAGATGTTGGACTTTCATTGTGGTGGAGAAAAAACATCTGATAACCGAAGAATCAAGTGGGGCATTGTCATGAACGGTGGAAATGGTGAGATCGTTCATCATGGTGAACAAGGATTTCCATCTGATGCTTTATACATGTTCAGTTATCACCTCAACAGGAATGGCAAATCAAGGATTTATTATGGAAGCATGATGAAGTTCAACTTTATGTTCTGATAATGTATCTTTTGGAACTCTATTGGAATTCCTGTGGGCTTTAGCTTGAAGGTTGATGGATGCTTTTGGTTATCGAATAATTATTATGTAATGTTTTGTCTTTGAATAATTGTGTTTTATGTCTTTGAATAAGATTTTTTTCTAGTTTTCAACTCAATTTTTTCTCGTTTTTCTTGAATAAAAATGAAAATGAAAATTGTTATCTTTGCTCTTTTCCTCAATGAATTTTCAAGTTATGAATCCGAGTTGACTTCTCAAAAAAGAGAATGCTAAATCAACTCATAGAAAAGAAAATGAAATAGTAAATATATAACGTTTATTTGTATCACTTGTTGTCAAAATTTGTCGATTAATTTAGTATACTTTTTTAAAATTTCATATGAAAACTCTTAAACTCTTTTTTTTGCATTTTTTTTTTGCAGTCACTTCATGAGTTAAATCAATTTCATTCTTTTCTGAAAAGAAAAAGTAATATTTTAATCTTCTTGACTTGAAGCATCATTATTTTGCTCAATCCAACAAATCAAATAAATAACAGAATCTGCTAAATCCTTTACATGTTAAATTTTTGTATCCAACCTCAGAAAAATTGGTCAAATGAAAGAAAAGACGTTTGTCATTTGATAAATTTCTTTCTTGTAGAACGTATGCCATCAGTATTCATCAAATATGTTCCTATCTAGCGGAAAGTTATTTGGATCAAATGACAAAAATATTGTTAAGAAAAGGATGGCTTTTCCCAAATGAAATAAAAATCAGATTTTTGTGATGCGAGAAAGATTTCACGTTCCTTATAATTACATACATAACACTCTATATTTATTAAGTTTCTAGTAATGTGATTCAAGTATACGCGGATTTTTTAATACTTTCGATTAATGACTAATTCTTATATGCTCTCTCATTCTATGGGAATAATGATGTACATAATAGGAAAATGTTAGAAATAGGGCTGTTACTGAGAATACGAACTGCCTAGATGCAAAACTAAAGAAGTCTGGATTGAGTTGCTCTTTTTTATTTTAGTCCTAATCCATTAAGAGAATTAATTTGATTGAGATTAAGTGAATTTTATCGGTGCCAAAATAGCAAAAGATGTATAGAGAATTTCATAAATAGTTACCCATTTATGAAATAAAGAATAATGGATAGAATCATTGAAAATTCAAATTTTGATAAAATGAAAAATATATATGGAATGGAGGGCTTTTCTAAATAACTAACTTCTCTAAATAGGGAGGGTTTGGACATATGATGTGATGAAAACACCACTCGATTTTTTTTTTTTTTTAATTCAAGCTCATAGAATACAAGTTCCCGAATTACCTGGATCCTAAGTAGATTAAATTATAACTATATGTTGTTCGAATATGTTGAGTTAAGTCTGAGGAAAACGTATGATTCATAGAATATAAAAATCAAGCGCAGGAAACACGTTTCACTTAAAATTAGACTTTAAATAGAGCCTTCTTTATTTTATTATAACATAATAAATACCCTGGACGGAAGGATGCGATCCAAATAACAGGATCAAACCTATTACCTTACCACTTGGCCATGCTTTATTTATAATTTTATTCAATATTTATAAAAAAATAATATTTGTATTGATTGTTTGTCAATTCCAAATTAATTCTAGATAAAGTAGATTCTCACTATTATAGATATAGACTTCTGCTTAATTCATTGATCTTCTGATTTAATTCGATTAAGACATTGTTTGAAAGTATGATTTCTTCTATTTTCTTTTGAGAATTGGAGGATTTTTTATTGGATGGGGTCTAAAGCAAAAGGACTTTTTGTCTACCTTAATTTCTACCCATTTCTTTATATGAATAACTCAATCAAATTGCAATTATCTCCAAGGGCAAAAATGTCTGTCATGCTTAATATCTTTAGCTTGATTCGTATCCATTTTAATTCTACCATTTATTTGAGTTTTTTTTTTTTTTGAGAAATTGGCTAAGGTTTATGCTTTTTTTAATCCTATTTGTAGATGTTATGCCGGTCATACCAGTCCTCTTTTTTCTCTTAGCTTTTGTTTGGCAAGCTACTGTAAGCTTTCGATGAGATATTTAATTTAATAATCTCCTAAAAAATTTATTATTTATTGGAGGAAAAAATATAACAATTGTTAAGATCAGATAAGTTTTAGAGTACGAACCCTTGATTCAACCATTAAATTTCTTTGATAGTAGGGACAAATCCGGCTTTGCTTGCTTTCTTTTTTTCATTTTTTAACCCCTTTTCAATAGAAAATTAGGGTCTCTTTAATACCTAATTGTGGATATGAAATAAATTTTGGTTGATGAAAAACTCTTATTCTAAATGAATTTTGAAAATTCTTTTCTATTTGTAGAAAGAACCTAGTTCTGTGGTATCAAAATATGATATTTGTCAAAAAAAATGGAGGGTCTATTGTCTATTTTTTCTTTTTCCAATCTATTATCTTGGAGATTTTTTTCATTCTCATTCTTAAACTCTTCATTTACAAAATAATGATATTTTTTTGTTTCTCTTTTCATCTTTGGTTTCCTATCTAATGATCCAAGACATAATCCTAGGCGTGAAGAATAAAAGGGGATTTTCACTTTCACATTATTTTTAGGACTTTATGTTTAACAAATAAGAGGTATTTATCAATTTGAAAAAAAATTAAGTCTTCAATGCTAATGGAAAGAGAGGGATTCAAACCCTCATTGTGAATAGCTTGGACAACGGATTAGCAATCTGCTGTTGTAGTCCACTCAATCATCTCTCCCAATAAAAATTGAAAAAGATAATTACTATGTTTGATTCATATTCCAATCTAAAATTCTATTTCTAAAATAAAAAATGATTTAATCCTTTACCTCTGAATGACAAGTTCGAGAAATACATTCTTGTGATTTATCTCCAATAGTCACTTCGAAAATGAGAAATTGGACCATGAAGTTGTAAAATAAAATTCTAAAATTGGATTAATACTTTGATAAGTATGAGTGGAGGATCCATAGATGAAGATAGAAAGTTGCTTTCAAATTGTAAGTAAATCTTCAATTTTTTTTTTTGGTAGAGAAAATATTGAAGCAAATAGCTATTAAACAATGACTTTAGCTTACCAAACACATCTCACTGTAGCTCGGTGTGGAAAAAAAAAAAAAGAAAAACCTTTCCTAAGGATCTCCTCAAATAAAAATGGAGAATGAAGTAAATAGAAAGATTGTTATAATCATTATCTTCTATAGGATCATCTAGAAAGCAATTCATTTTATCTCTATTCAAACAAAAAATCTGACATAGATGTTACAGGATAGAATTCTTTCGTAATATTGTTCAAATCCATAAAGGAGGTGAATGAAATCAAAATTTCATATTCCGTTTTGAATTATAGATGTTCAAAATTAAAATATTGAATCAACGTCGACTATAACACCAAGCCGTTCAAACTAACGATGCGGGTTCAATTCTCGTTACCTTTTTTTCTTATAAATTTTTATATATTCTGTAGACACCAAATTTTGACACACCTTTTGTAAAAATATGTGTGTCACTTTTATTTTAGGGGGTATTTTCTCATTTTTCGGGGGTCGAGTACAATTTTCGCATATTATGTCTAATTCATCACATTAGGGGCAAAATGGTAATTTCACCATGTAAATATTAGTTTATTTTATTTTATTTTTCTAAATACATATTTTACTATTTTTATCATTATTTACGATTTTAATGATTTTTAGGAGTCATTCATTATTTATTTAAAATTTTAGTATTTTTTTTATTCAACAGCACGTTTTCCAATGCGCTATTTTTATGAGAATTTTCAAGTGAAAAATTTTATATATGCATTTTGAATACTCATAAATTTTCTGTAAAAATCTCATAATTTTTAGAGGTCATTTAGTATTTATTTATTTTTTGTCTTTTTGTTTATTAAGGGCATGTTTTCCAAGAATGGGTTAATCTTAAAATTTTTGAGTGAAAATTATACTGTATGTACTTTATGTGATAATGTATGTTGTGTAAAATTTTTGTGATGTCATTTATTATTTTTCATAAATTTTATAATTTTACCATATTTAGGTCACGTTTTCCAATGCACTTTTTATTTACAATTTTCTTTATGAGAATTTTGTCTATGAGCATTTTATAAATTTTATGTTGAAAAAAAAAGAGAAAAAGAGAAAAGAGAGAAAGAAAAAAAATAATAATAATATTATTATTTTGTTAAGACCATTTGGTATTTATTTTAAGTCGTATTTTTCTAATGTTGAATTAACCTTTAATTTGTTACACTAAATTTTACCTTCTCCTTCTTATAATGTTGTATTTCAGTTTTTTTTTTATATATAATATAATTCAAAAAAAAAAAAAAAAACTAAGAAGAAGCAGCTGCTACAGCAGCTGCAGAAGAAAAATCAATCCCTCTGCAAAAACCAGATTTTAGGGGATTTTGGGTAGTTTTCTTCTTTTCTCCACCCACCCTCATCACCACAATCCATTCCCTCTCTGCAACACACTCCTATTACCAACTCCACCTTTTTCTCCCATTCTACACTCAATTCACCAGATTTTTAGGGGATTTGTTCATGATTTTCTGGACTCACCTCAACTCTCCTCTCTGATTTTTTCTCCTGCAATTCCCTCACTCCCTCTGCCCCTTTCCCCTGCACTCTCACATTCTCCCTCACATCCCCCTCACCAGACACACCTTAAACACACAACCTCACCTCACTCACACTGACCGGCACAAAGCTCTTCCATTCTTCCTCACTCCTCACGCCTCACACACAAATTCACACAACCAGAAAAATCACTCACACAATCACCATTCACGCACCTCAGCTTTCCATCCCTGCAAGAAAGAACACCACACTCAGCTTCACTGGCACACAGGCACAATTCACTCTCACCATTCTCTCCTCTCGGCTCACCTTCACTCACAGACACACACCAATTCACGCCATTTCCCTCACCTTCACCTCTGCCTCCCGCTTCCCCTGCATTTTCCACATAGCACACACATCACACACAATCAGTTCACTCACGCATCATAACACACCTTGCACACACTCACAGAAACAGAAACATCAAACTCACATACACACACGACACACACTAGCACAAACACACCTTTCTTTGCAACAAAAGCTCACGCACAAGCACTGCACATTGACACACAACACACAACACATTCAAGCACACAGACTCCACAAAATCAAAACAGACTTGCACACAGACACACACCTCCTCCCCCTCTCGGCTCAAGCATCACCCAACCACAAAACACAGAACTCAATTACACACAAAACGCACACTACACTCACAGCCATTCACAAACGCACACACTACACACAGCTTCACCTGTGAACACACACTTACGCCCCTACAAAACACATACACACACACTGGCACAAATTTAAAAAAAAAAAAAAAGGCAAAAAAGCAACAACAACAAACGATCAACATCAGTGCCGCCGGAGGCAGCCAAAATCGTCACAAACCACCGCCGGATTCTCCAAAACAGGTAGCACTTTGGCCCTCCTCTTTCATTTCCTGTAATCAGAATTTGTATTTAGATTTCATTGCAAAAAATATATATAATAATAATAATAATAATAATCATAACAATAATAAAATCCAATTGAAATTAGAGTTTTAATTTCCGATATTTGGGCAATTTCAGTTGGGAAATTTGAGAAATAGAGAGGAATAGAGAGAGAGGGCCGGAAAGTGAGGGGAACGAGAGAGAAGGGAAATCGAAGCTCGGATAGAGAGAGAGAGAGAGAGAGAGAGAGAGAGAGAGAGAGAGAGAGAGAAGAGAACCGGACGGAGGGAACAGAGAGGGGAAGAACAGAATCGGGGGAGGGGAAAGAAGAACCAGAGAAGAAAGAAGAAGAGGGGGAAGAGAAGAAAGAAGAAAAAAGAAAAGAGAGAAAAGAGAGAAAAAGAAAGAAAAGGAAGAAAAAAAAAATAAAAAGGAGATCTGGAAAAGAAAAAAAAAACAAAAGAGAAAAGAAAACCGGTAAAAAAAAAAAAATTTAGTTTTAGTGAAACTACGTCGTTTTGACGTAGTTTCACTTAAAACTACGTCGTTTTGGTTAGTTTAGTTTTTTTTTTTTAATTTATTTTTAATTAATAATAGATATTTATTTTATAGTCCTTATGCTTTCATTAATGCTACTGTGGCCCCGAAATTTTCTGATTTATGCATTTAATTTTCTGTTTTTTATAGATTGACCCCCATAATTTTATTTTATTTGCAATTTGGTCCCTCACATTGCTGGAATTTTGCATTTTTTGTCCCCAAACTTGCTGGAATTTTATTTTTGGCCCTTATTGTTGCTGGAATTTATATTTTGGTCCTTTATGTTGCTGGAATTTGTTTTAAGACCTCCATTAATTGTTAGAATTATATTTTAGCCTTTATTTGTTGCTGGAATTTGTATTTTTATACTTGTAGTTGCTGGAATTTTTATTTTGGCCCTTTTATATAGCTGAAAATTATAATTTGACCCTAGACATTGCTGTAAATTAGGTATTATTTAATGACTTTGCTGAAATTATATTCTTGGACTTAAGTATTGCTGGAATTTTTATTTTTGGGCATTATACTTGCTGAAAATTATATTTTAGCCTTTAAATTCGTTGTAAACTATGTCATTACCGTAAGTAAGGTTTAAAATTATAATTTTACCTTTTTACTTGTGGCAAATTACATTTTTCACTTTAGAATATTGCTTAAATTTTCACTTTTAATCCAAATCTTATAATATTTTATTTTTGCTAAAAAGTGTTAATTAAAATTAGTTAAGTCCTCAAAGCTTTAAATTATTTCTTTTTATATTTTCTTTATTTATTTTTATCAAACTTATAATTAATGTTCTAAAATTGGGTCTTGTTAGTCTAATTAATGTTCAAATTAATTTCTCTATTTTCCTTTTAGTTATTTTAATAATTCTTATTTGAGGTGTTAAAATTTCAAATGTATGTATTATTATGTTTTATCTTCTATGATTATTATTATTATTATTATTATTTATTTTATTTTTATTTTATTTTTGTTATTTTGCTTTATTTATCTATTTGCTTATTTATTTTTTTGACTTAAACAATTTTCATTTTTCTTCCTAAATAATTAATTATTATTATCATTATTTTCTTCCTCTTATTTTGTTCATTATTGCTATGATTGTTTGAATTATCGTAGTGAGTTCATAGTGATAGGTAGAAAATTATTCAAATTAGTGATTGACTTATTAAATAGTGGTAATTTTGACGTGTTTGTTCATTTTAGTAGCAATTTATACCGGGTTTACGAATGAGAGGTACCTCGATTACCCTTCCAATATTTCTTTTTATGTGCTCCTACGTGCTCCTATGTGTTTTTCTACGTGTTTTTGTGTTTATACCTTTTATCCATGTGAGAGTGTTTATTTATTTATGTCATATTATTTATTCGAATTTAATTTTGATTATTCAAAGAAATGTAATAGATAGGTAATATTCTATTTAGCAAAATTTTGTATTTAGATAGTTAATGTAATAGATAGTTTATGTGTTATCCATTTAACAAAAATTTTATGTATTTAGATAGAAAATGTAATAGATAGGCTAGATAGGTTACCTTTTTATTTTTAGATTGTAATTAGGCTTCTCCGGTGTAATAGTTAGGGCTTTGTGTGCTGTGTGCTATGTGCTTATGTGTTTTATTTGCTTTCTTTAGGACTTTGCATCTAGAATATTATGCCTATGTGTTATGTGCTCCTATGTGCTATTATTTGCTTTTATGTGATTATTGCTTTAATACATGCTTTATTTATTTACTTGCTTTAATTATATATGTGTATCGTCGTCACACTAGTCCAATGCTAGTTGTGATTAATTCCGGTTTCTTCGCTAGTCCAACGCTAGCGGAGACCTTATAGAAAATGGGTTAGTCCAATGCTAAGCCTTTAGGTCATTTTAGCCTTAGGATCATTTTCGTGTGCACTTCATGACATTTCACACACATTTTATCTTTTTAGGCTTTTTTCCCATTTTCTATGAATTTTTATATATACTTTATAACTTATTACTTATTTTAACATCTATTTGGTGCATAACTTTTAGATTCCACTACACATAGAATTTTAGGTCATTTGCGTGATTTCAACTAAGAAATAGTCATCTACTCACGTGGGAAGCGATGGCGTACATGTCGTTCCCCCCTCCGTGAGTAGGAACAGATAGTCACGAGTCTATTAGTACCCCGCACCCGTTATGTTGCATCCCCATTTTCTTTGTTCACTTACTATCTATACTATTATTTTTCTTTTCTTTTGCATTCCATTTTGCATCTACACTCGTGACTCCGTCGAGGTCTAGACTCGAGTTTCGCAATTAATGCGAATATCCTGACCAAACCTCAATGGAACATTTGTCCCTTTAACGATACTCATTTTTAGGACTAGATTCGCATTCATATAGTTGCATCCAAATGTGATAAAATCTTAGGGTTATATTAGGAAAATTTAGACTAAACCTCGCAACTAGTTTCGGCTAGGTCGAAAGGGTGCCTTAGGCGCGAGCCTTTGCCTTCCCTTTCTTCAACTGTGACTCCCGAACCTTTTTCTCTTGTTTTTCAAAGACCTGGAGTCGTCTAAAAGGGTTTTCTTGTTTTTCCTTATTTTTTCCAAAAACCATTTCTTTAAATAAAGCATTTTGATTTTCTTACCTTTTATAAAATATTTTCGGGTGACTTGGTACACCAAAACTCAATACCAAGTGGCGACTCCTTTTTCACTAAAAAAAAAAAAAAAATCCCTTTTTAGACTCTATTTCGGGCCCAAAAAACCGTCGCATTTCCAAAAGTCCCATTTTAGGCCCTTTTTTCGTTTGTTTTTCAAAATAAAGCCTTTTCTTTTAAAATAAAGCATTTTAAACACAATCGCATTTAATTCTTCCTTTTCCTTTTTCCGAACTCACTCACACTATATATCATTTTATTATTTTCCTTTCTTTTTCGAAAAATGGGGCGCGACATATTCTAAACATTTATTCTAAATAATCTATCCTTTATAGAAATATTAGATTAGTATTAGAACATTATTGGATATACAGTTCCTAAAAATATCTCACCTAAAATCAGAGGTAGCAATTAAGTCTCAAGACCCAATGGATACCCATACCCAAATTTAATTTGAGCAGGTATGAGATTGGGCCTAAATGTGAGTATACCCAACAATACCCATTTAAATATGGGTATAAATGGGATTCGCTTGAGACTCCCTTGGGTGTGCTAAACAATTATTTAAAAATTATTTAAATGACCTAAAATATAAATTTTAAATATTTGATAGCCAAATATCATTTAAATGACTCAAAATTACAAGTATATCTAATAATTTATTTATTTTGCTAACAAAAAAAAAAGCTATTGCATATTTGGGCGATACCAAAATGGATCTAAACCCATTTTTGTCCCGCCCATATTGATCCCATGACTAATATGGGACTATTTGGGTGCAGCCCATATTTTATAGTCTCAATTAAGTCCCGCCCATCCCGCCCATTTGCCATCTCTACCTAAAATCCAATTCCTTTTTTAACTAAAACATTGGGAAAATTAAAATGTAACAAAATCAGAATGAAAAGCTTCAATTGTCTAATAGATGGGACGGAGGTCTTCTAAAACTTTGGTGTAGGTTCAAATCCCATTTGATGCAAATATTTTTGATTTATTTTTTTATATTTTGATATAAAAAAAAACTTGTTGAATAATTTGAATTTGAGACACTAATTTACTTTTTTTTTTAAATGAAAGAAAGTAAGTGATCTATTTTTATACTTGTTCCTGAAGTTTAAAATGGTCCATTAGCTCTTGAATAGATTCTTTCAAAAAGGTTCTACTTTCTCGGTGAATATCTTAGTAGAAGAGATGATTTCTTGGAGTTGAGGTTTGTTAGCACTTACGTAAGTACGAAACTCAACAAAAAGTTTCCGTACATTTCCAATATATAATGAATCAAAATATAACTGTTTGTTCTAGTATAAATAGTTATTATCTGTTCGTCCACTGCAAAAGGAGCTGATTGGGATTGTTTAAGCAATTCATGTAATTATTGACCTCTTGCCAATTGATTTTGAGTAGCCTTATTTAGATCAGAAGTAAATCGGACAAAGGCTTCTAATTCTATGAATTGCGCCAGTTTCAACCTTAATTTACCAGCTACTAGTTTCATGGCTTCAATTTGAGTTATGGATCCAACTTTGGAAACAGAAATAACCACATTAATAGTAGGCCTAATCCCAACGTTGAACAGATCGGCAAATAAGGAAAATTTGCCCATCAATGATAGAAATTACATTAGTAGGATTAAAAGTCCAAAAATACCTCCCAATTGAGTTTCAACTATTGATAAGGTAGTTGTATTTCCTTCACCTAAACTCAAACTTGATTAGCAACTCTTTTTCAAAAGGCATGAATGCAAATAAAAACATCTCCCACATAAGTTTTGCATCCTGATGGTCTTCGTAATAGAAGAGACATTTGACGATAACCTTGTACTTGTTTCTTGTACTTGTTTAGAGAGATCATTATAAATGATTAAAGTGTGTCGTTCACAATACATAAAATATTCAGCTAGAGCTGCTCATGTATAAAAAGCAAGATATTAAAATGTAGTAGGGGAATCTACCGTTTCGGCTACCACAGTGGTGTATTTCGTCGCCTGTTTTCCCTAGAAAGCAGTAACCACCTGAGCCACAAACGATGCTTGTGACCAATAGTTACAGAAACACATATTACATTTTGACCTTGTTGATAGCATTGTATCTATGGCTACTGCTATTTTTTCAGTCTGTCTATCTCCAATAATTTATTCTCCCTAGCCCCGTCTTATAGAAATCACGAATCAATAGCAATGTGCCCAATTTGAAAAGGCTCGTATGTGGAACGAGCAAAATGATACCGGAGCAGGTGATTCAATTAATCAAGATTCAGAACCTTAAATTTCACCTCTTCCGTTAATAGGTTTAACCAGGGCTCCCCATATAGGCCACCCTCATTGGCATTTGAGCAATTCTTCCTATAGCATTTCATTCTTGTATCATTAAACCACCCATTAATACAACATCGATATTACTTGATTTCAAATTCAGAGCAATACCTATTGTCCCCTCTTCAAATTCGGCCAATTCGCCCGCCATTACTTTATCAACACCATAAATACGAGTAATGTTGTTGCCTACTTGTAGCATGGTCTCCGATACTTACAATTTTTACTTCTCTATTATATTTTTCAATACCTTCACGAATAATATTATTAATTTCATCCGTTTAAATGGTTACCATGAGTATTTCTTAAATTTTGTTTTGAAAAAAAAACCCAAAAAAATAAAAAGATCTACAGCCAAAAACCTAATCAGTTATTTCTTTCATTGATCCAAATATGTCAATATTGGCATTAATAATTTAATAGTACATAAATGTAACTTGCTGGTCAAATAACTATTCCAAGTTCCTAGAGCTTCCCGTACCCTTGTTGAAAAACCCGTTGTCGAACTTGATTAATCCGTTGTCGGAATTGGAGTTGAGTTCACGGCACGGAGATGGCTACCTAGGAATTGGAATTGAGTTCACGGGAAACAGAGAACTGAATTGGGAGTTTTTCTAGGGTGACACGGAGAATTGGGAAGTGCGCTGGTCAAAACCAGCCCAATTAAAATAAATCAGCCTAATAAAACCAGCCCAATTAAAATAAATCAGCCTAATAAAAATAAACAGGCCTAATTCAAATATTAACTGTTAACGAGTGCACTGGTCCAAATGACCGTAGTTTGGACTAAAACATCCCTGGAATTTGGGGATTGATCCAATTTGGCCATAAAATGTTGGGAAGAACTTTTTTTTTTTTTTTCAAAATCATGCCAAGAGAATAAATTGCAGCGAGAAAGGAAAAAATTATGCTTAAACAATTTATAATGAAATTTTGAAAGGTAAATTGAAAATACTAAAATACTTCAAGGACTACTTTGACAATTTGCCCTCATTTTTTATTAATTAAAAGCATCTTAACGACACAATCCTATCAAATAATACACAATATACACACGAGCTTTTTATAAATAAACCTCAATATTAATTAACACAACCACTGAAAATAGAAATACAATGTTTTTTTCAAAATAAAAAAGGAAAATATCATTTTGCCAGTGACAAATCAATGACAGTAGAACATGGACCTGTAAAGTTGCAAATAAATTTACTTGCAAAATTCCATCACCCACATGTTACACGCAAAGCACTCTAATCTTATGCCTTTGAATCCCGCTTCATTAGCTAAGGCCAAGAACTCCTGCTCTGTTCGTTCTTTTCCACCAGGGAAGTATGAAGCCAGAGTGAAAAGATCCATTTGGATATTGCTTTTAGATGATGCACTGTTATCAGGAATCATGGGAAGAATTGCATCAACAGCAATTACTTTACCGTCGTCTGGTAAAGCTTTGTAGCAGTTCTTTAACAACTTCAAGCAGTGTTCATCATCCCAATCATGAAGTATCCACTACATATAGCAAATTACAATGAAGAAATTAGAGAAAATCTCGAGGAATTTATCATAGTGAAAGAATGTGGGAATTTCGTGTTGTACAAATATTGTTGATTTTTCAATTTTTGTTCTCAGTCTCATACATGCAGTAAAGTTACCAATACCCTATTCTTTCCCCCTAAACATAAAACAACTATTTTGGGGCGCAACTGTCTGACATCTATTCTAAGAGATAATACCATCCTCCTTTTATTAGAATGTAAAACTAATATGCAAATAAGAAGACTTCAAAATTGAAGTTACCTTCATGAAAATAGCATCCCCTTTTGGAATACTCTCAAACATGTTTCCACCAATGTGTTCTACTCCTGCATTGAAAAGTTCACACAGTAAGAAATAAAGGCCAATGTCGCGCAATATGTTTAAGTTTTACTCGTGATTTTATGCAGTTGACTCCCAAATATATCATCCTTAATGCAGTTTGTTTGATACAGTTTTATATTCGCCTAATTGGTAGTGCATATAGACTAGGGGAGAACATTTGCTTCTTAACATGTTTTCTTAAAAAGATATTGCAATTTGGATGCAGAAACTTCTTGTGTCATATTGTAGGTGTCGCTATTATTGTTTTTTATTCTTGATATTTGTCATTATTAAGAAAATTAAAGATAAAGTACAATTTATCGATTGGTAACTTTTATTGCACCCTTAAATTATATACCGATTTTTAAGTTATACTTATACTTCAAATTCTGATTTGGGACACTTGCACTTAAGTTTTAAAAATTAGAAATATTGTACCCTAAACTCTAAAAAAAAAAAAAAAAAAAACTGCCCCGCTGGGTCAAATTATTGAAGTTCTTACAAAGATAACAGTGTCAACTGTGCCCATTTGCAAGCAACCAACATTGATTCAAGAATGGATAGAGAAAGAATACTTTGAAGTATGTTGAAAGAATTGTTTATCAAATTTACACTGCATACCTGGATAAGCTGGTGCATTTTGGACAACATGTGGCAAATCATAGTTGATACCCTTAATACTGGGGTACTTGGAGGTTATCATGCCAAGGGTAACTCCAAGACTACCACCAACATCAACCAAAGTTTTGAGTTGCTCAAAACCCTTGTAAAATTGAAGTACTTTTCTTACCACTATAAATGTGTGGTCGATCATTGCCTTGTTGAAACTCTCGTTGAACTTTTGGTCTCTTCCAGTATATTGGAATATATGTATACCATGTGTTCTGTTAAATGCCGTATCTCCTTTAAGAACTGCTGATTCTAATTCGTACCTGATTTACGGAGTTAAAAATTATACGAGTAGGTCCAGAAGTGATAAGTTTAACATTTAATAAATAAAGCCAAGCTTTTGTCGGAGCTAAAAGAAAAGAATAAAACTGACCAAATGTCCACGAGGACTTTGTCTTGAAGCAAGTCCAGAAGGGACCCCAAGGATCCTCCATCTTCACCATGAAGGAAATACTTTGCTACTGGTGCCAACCCGTATACCCTTTGATACTGATTCTCCTTGTCACTACCACCAACGACTGTGCAAGTAAGCACCGAGTAGCTCGCAAGCAGTCGAAGCATTCTGTCTAGCATAACAGCAGCCTTTGAATTTTCGGTAGGCAAGTGTGCTGCAATCTCAGAAGGTGATAATTGCGCACCAGGGCCAGCTTTGGCAATGATCTCTAACACATTAAGCTTGATAATGGCATTCAACACCATAGGCAGCGCTGCAGATGTAGCCAGTTGCATTGCATAAGAGCAATGTTCCTCTTCTACATCATAGGATGTTTTGGCTTGGGTTGATAAGGAATCCATAGAACCTTAAACTTCTTCTAATTATAATGTTTAACTTAGAAGAAGATGCTTTTTAACTCTTACTTCATTGAAGCTTAGTTTGAGCTCTCTAATTTATAGTGGTAGCTTGGTAACTTTCAAACTGAAGGGGCCATCTACGGCGTCAAATTGCTAATCTTTTAATTTTTGCGTGCAAAAATGGACAAGGGCCACCAAATAGTTGATTTTTTTATTTCTGCGTGTAGAAATGGAGAAGGGGTCGTCCATGGCACAAAACAGCTAATTTTTTAATTGTTGCGGGTAGAAATGGAAATCAAAGACAATATATCGATAATCAAAAATCCTTATTAGTAATCAATAACAAATTCCGCTGTGTTAATGTAGCTATTGGCGTAATGATTTTTTGACATAATTTATATATTTTTTAAAAACAACAAAAACCTTTCAAGGACCTGAAAGATACGAGATCAAGCGTAGATCCTTCAGCCAAACAGTGGGTAGAATAGCAAGAATACTCATGACTCCAAAAAGATGCATGGAATAAAGTTGAAAACCTTACAAATGAATGAATGCTCCGGGGAATAACCTGGTAAGGTTATGTCCTTCTAGAATACTGAATGCCACAAATGATGTCAGCACCGCAAAGAATGTGTTAGAAGTCCCTGTTACTATGTATGTACACACACAACGTATGTGTATATGCACGCACAAACATATATGTGCATGCACATATACATATATGCTCGCACACACATATGTTTGTATGTTTATCTACACATACAAATACATATACACACACATATACACATATAGATGAAAGTTATAGATGAAAGGCTAACATACAAATACATACACATACATGCACTATATATATACACGCACACACACATACATATATACATAAAAGATTTTTAAGTACTTTTAGATTAAAAAATCCTTTTGAGCGTGAGTATGACATCACTATATTGATATCTGTTGAAGATTACCGGAGATTACGGAAATTGACTTGGCTTAATTGAAATCTGATTAGACTACATTATGTCATCAAGATTATGGCATCTTGATTAGATTTGATTATGGTTTGATTGAGATCGTTATTTCTTTCTTTGTACAGCTGTATCTTGTATTTAGATGGAATTGTGTAACTAGTTCATAGCTCTAGTCTAGGAAAGTATTATCTTGTATCTAGATGGGATTGTGTAATTAGTTCATAGCTCTAGTCTAAGTGTTGCTATTATAAATAGCTTCCTAATCATTGTATATTTTTTATGGAAATCTTAATACAAATAAAATTTCTTAAGTTTTATTACCCAGGGGCTTGATATCAGTATTTTTTTTTCTAAAATTTCCTTCATCATCAAATAGTCAAGGAACTCCCTCGACAATGAATTGTTTTTCAAGATCCAACATCACCATAGTTTCTCATATATGCTGATTATATGAATTCTTTCCTTGTGGCGCTATTGCTCGATGGAGATAACTATGAGAGATGGAGAAGGGCAATGTTGAACGTGCTTCGGGCTAAAAATAAGCTCGGATTCATAAATGGGATCTTGCAAAAACCAACAGACAATTCTCAAATAGCACTTGCTTGGGGCAAATGCGATAGTCTGGTAATTTCTTGGTTGACTAACTTTATTAATCTTATTTTATATGATTCTATTGTCTACCATGAGACTGCTCTTGATCTATGGCAAGATTTAGAAGAAAGGTTCGGACATTCAAATGAACCATGCATTCATGAGCTTCGTTGTGAAATTGCGACAATGATGCAGGGAGCCTCCAGCATGTCATCTTTTTACACCCGTTTGAAGGGTGCTTAGGATGAATTGAATTCTCATATGACATTTTCGAAGTGTACTTGTAATGCTGCAAAAGAATGGCAGGCCCAGAGGGATAAAGAAAAAATTCATCAATTCCTTGTGAGTTTGAACGACAGCTTCAAATGACAGCCTCAAAACACTTGGGTCCCATATTTTGGCCATGGAGCCTCTCCCCACCTTGAATCGAATCTATTCAATTGTTATAGTAGAGGAGAAACAGTTTAGTATCACTCAGCCTCAAGAGATGGAATCAGCTAGTGCTTTGGCTATTCAAAATCTACCTAAAGTTATTGCTAGTCATTTCAACCCAATGCTCTTACCAACCACAACAAATGAAATCGATCAAAAGCTTTATTTTAATCATTGTCATAAAAACGGGCACACAATAGATCGTTGTTGGGAATTGATCGGGTATCCAACCAATTGGCAATTGAAAGGGAAGACCAAAGTGAATCCTACTATTGTCAATGTTTGCCAAGAGGAAATTTCTTCTAACTATAAACAGCAAGAACTCAATGAAGTACCACCATAGCCACCAATTTTCACTCCAGAGCAGTATCAATAGATTTTGAACCTTTTGAGTCTTGAAAAGAGTCATATTCAACTAATTTTGTAGGTAATATACACTCCTTACTTAATTGGATTTAGGTACAACTAATCACTTTTCCAACCAGAAAAGTTGCTTGTAGGATCTCCATCCAATACTTGTTAAAACCATTTACCTGGCAGATGAAACAACAAGAAACATTGATGAAGAAGGAACCTACAGTTTTTCAGATCAACTTAAATTTTTTTAAATTGTTTTTTTGCTCCAAATTTTAAATGTAAACTTGTTTCTGTTAGCAAACTAACCTGAGAACATAATTGCTTTGTTTCTCTTTTTTTTTTCCCCTGAATTTTGCCTTATACAAGACCTTTGCTTGAAGAAGCTGATTGGAGTGGGTAGGCAATGAGGTGGACAGTATTATCTTCAAGAAGGCAACTATCAATGTGCGACGTGTGAAGCCGCAAGTTCTATGGAATTGTGGCATCAACGTTTTGGCCATTCTTCTCAAGATCATTTCTCCAACATTCCCAATTCGTCCCATTTACAGTTTAAAAATAATGATTGTTTAATTTGTCCATGAGTGAAAGGCTCAAGATGTCTTTTTAGTCCTAGCAATAATAAATTTGCATTTCCTTTTGATTTAGTGCATGTTGACGTATGGGCTCCATACCACACACCATCATCAAGTGGTGTACTTTAATTTTTTACTATTGTTGATGATTTTTCCAGATCTATTTTGACTTTTTGAATAAAACACAAGAGTGATGTTTTGCAATTTTTATGAATTTTTATAATTTAATTTTGACCCAATTTGGTACAAAGATAATGCCCTTGAATTGGTTGAGGGGACTTTAAAATCCTTTTATAATAAAAAAAGTAAGTTTTAATCAAACTTCTTGTACCTGAACTCCACAACAGAATTACATTGTGGAGAGAAAGCATAGCAACATTTTAAATATTGCTCAAGCTCTGCATTTTCAGGCTCATTTACACTTAAAGTTTTGGGGAGAATGCATTCTTACGACAACTCATCTTATTAACCTACTTCCCATTCGAACCTTAGGAGGAAAACCCCTCGTGAGCTTTTATTTAATAAAACACCATCATATGGTCACTTCCATATTTTTGGTTGTCTTTGTTTTGCCATCAATCCAATGCATACAAAGGATAAATTTCAATCTAAAAGTCGTGCTTGTGTCTTTATAGGGTATCTCTCAGGACAAAAAAGGTATAGAGTTTATGATTTGGTAACTCAAAAATTTTTTGTATCCCATGATGTGAATTTTTATGAAATATTTTTCCTTTCCAAAACCCTTCATCTAAGTTTTGTTAAAAGAAAACTCTACCCCCAACAACCCAATTTTCTAAGTCAGATGAACTTTTTAATGAATTACCGGTTGAGTTTTCCACAAATGTGCCCAATAACTTTATTGAACTGCCTGATTTTATATCGAATACAAAAAATGACCAATCTCATAAAACTTCATGGAATTGTTGTCCACCAACCTACTTGACGGACTATGATTACAGTCTTCCTGGTGGATTGACTCACTCCAACTCTGTTTCTTCAAGTAAACCATATCCCCTCTCTTCGTACATTATTGATCTAGCTTTTTCAACACAACATCAAGCCTTTCTTGCAGCAATATTAGCTGATTAGGAGCCTTCATCATACTCAGAGGCTCAAAATAATGCAAAATAGATATCTGTTTTGAAAGAAGAGTTGGTTGCTTTCGAGGCAAATCATACGTGGGACCTACTTCCTTTATCGGTTAGAATACGACCTATTGGATGCCGCTAGGCCTATAAAGTGAAGCATAAGTCTGATGGATCTGTAGAACGCTACAAAGCTAGGTTGGTGCCCAATGGCTATATGCAAATTGAGGGATTAGTGCAGTATCTAAGCAGTGGGGACTACATTAGCTAGACGTCTATAATGCCTTTCCTCATGGTGATCTCCATGAGGAGATCTAAATGACTCTGCCACCCAAATATCTTCAACTAGGGGACAACCCTGTTTGTTGCCTCAATAAATCTCTTTATGCGCTCAAATAGGCTTCGAAAGAATGGTTTTCTAAATTACCGTAAGCTCTTAAGACCTACGTCTTTGTACAATCCCAAGTTGATTCATCTTTATTCACTTGGCAACCTAACAATATGTTTCTTATTGTCCTGGTATATGTCAATGACATGATTATTGTAGGAAATGACTCAGCTCAATATAGCCATCTGAAACAGTTTTTAGCAACCCAATTTCATTTCAAAGATCTTAGACGTCTCAAGTATTTTCTTGGTCTTGAAGTGGCACACAGTCTGAAGGACATTTTTCTTAGTCAATGAAATTATATTCTAGACATTGTTGCTGATGCAAGATTATTAGATGCCAAACCCAGCACAACGCCCATGCAATAATAGCATCATTTGGGAGCATCTGCAAGTCCCTCACTCAATGATCCTACTTCTTTTCGTCGTCTAATTGGTTGATTGCTCTATTTAACAATTACTTGACCTGACATCACTTATGCAGTTAATTTCTTAAGTCAGTTTATGCAATCACCCATTACAGAGCATCAACAAGCTGCCTTTCAAATTCTGCGATATGTTAAGAGTGCCTCTGGTCAAGGATTATTTTTTTCCTTGAGAGAATAATTTCCAGTTGCGTGGATATTGTGATGCAGATTGGGGAACTTGTCCTATTACTCAAAGGTCAACAATTGGATATATTATGACTCTTGGTGATGCACCAACTTCTTGAAAAACCAAGAAGCAACCAATAATGAGTCGATCTTCAGCCGAAGCAAAATATCAAGCAATGGCTTCCGCTGCCAGTGAACTTCTTTGGTTACATACTTTATTACGTGACTTTGTAGTTGACCGTTCTCAACCCATGTAGTTGTTTTGTGATAATCAAGCTGCTATGCATATTGCTTCTAACCCAGTTTATCATGAAAGAACAAAGCATATTGAAATTGATTGTCATTTTATCTGAGAATACATTGAGTTAAAGGCAATTGAGACAGCCTATATTCCTCCGTTGATTCAACCGGCAAATATTTTTACCAAAGCCTTGAGCGATGATTAATTCAAACGATTACTATCCGAGTCGGGTGTTTCACCCTTACATACTCCGACTTGAAGGGGGCTGTTGAAGATTACCAGAGATTACGAAGTTGATTGATTTACTTGGCTTGATTGAAATTTAACTATGCTAGATTATGGCATCTTGATTAGGCTTAATTATGGCTTGATTGAGATCCTTATTTCTTTCCTTGTAAAACTACATCTTGTATCTAGATGGCATTGTGTAATTAGTTCATATATCTAGTCTAGGAAAGCATTATCTTGTATTTAGATGGAATTGTGTAATCAGTTCATAGCTCTAGTTTAGGTAGGTGTTGGTATTAAAAATAGCTTCCTAATCATTGTATATTTTTTACGGAAATCTTAATACAAGAAAAATTTCTTAAGTTTACCATCACCCATTTTTACAAAATCAGCTTATTAAAAAACTCATTAATAAATGCCAAGCAAACCATAAATATAGCAATCAATTATAGGAGAATGTAAGACCAACGTAGTTTTCAAATGCCTTTCGATAATTACTAGGTTAATGCACCACATTACGAAACTTATAATCTATTCGGGGACGCCAAATAGTATATTAGATTAATAAATGCCAAATAGACCATATACATAACCACTAAATAGTATATTATTATCTCACAATCATAGGTTAATTTCCAGTTTATGATCTTACATATTTTGCAACTTGTAAAGTGAAAGCAAAATGGCCAGCCAAGAAAAATGTCTGTTCCGCGAACCAGTCCATCGGTGCAGTTCAAATTCTAATGTTGTCCCCATTAAATATTCAACCCTATAATGTATATATATGTGTATGCACACACGTACAAACATACATATAGATATATACACATATATATACACATATATGTATATAAATGTATGTGTGTGTACACATATATGTACATATATACTTGCATATATATAGATATACGCACACACATATACATATACATACATACATACAAATACACACACACACACAAACTAAACACTTTTTAGGAAATCTCCTCCAAATCATTGGTATGACTATCGAATCGTGAGCACAAGCATGTATATATATGTACGTATGTGTGTGTGTATACATATATTATATCTATACATATTTGTGTTTGTATGCACACATACATATATCACACACAACATGTGTATGTTTGTATATCTGCACACACACACAATATATGCATGCAAAATATCACATACATATACATATTTGTGTTTATATCCACACATACATATAGCACACACAACATATGTAAATCTGTAAATCCACACACACATATATACATATATATACAAGCAATACACATGTGTGTGCATACACACATACATATATGTCCGAGCACACACACACATATATATATCTATGTATATTATCTACACACACATACACATGTACACACATACACATATACAAAGACTAACATATACACATGCATGCATGCATGCATGCACTGTGGGTGTGTATGTGGATGGGTGTGTGTGTATACACACACATATAGTGAGAGAGTGTATAGGAGAGGGGAGATGCTCATGAAAAGATAACGTATTTTTAAATGCTTTTAGATGGAAAAAAAAAAAAAACTTTGAACTAGTATGACATCATTATATTGATGTCACTACATTAAAAAACTCATTCCCTGCGCGGGAACAGATAAATACCAAGCAAACTACGCAATCAATTATAGTAGAATGTAAGACCAACTTAGTATATTGATGTCACTACATTAAAAACTCATTGCCTACGCGAGAACTGATAAATACCAAGCAAACTACGCAATCAATTATAGTAGAATGTAAGACCAACTTAGTTTTCAAATATCTTTCGATAATCACTAGGGTTAATACTCCACATTACGAAACTCATTATCTATTCGGGGCGCCAAAGACTATATTAGATTAATAAATGCCGAACAAACCATATACATAACAACTACAATAGTATATTATTATCCCACAATCATAGGTCAAAAAAAACCTTTGAGTGAGTATGACATCACTATATTGATGTCACCACATTAAAAGACAAAGTAAAACGCACTAAAGATATTCAAATTTATCACTAAGTGTCACATTCGTAAACCAACTTTTAATTGTTTCAATTAGGTACCAAACGACGTAATTTGCATTGAATTGATGCCACACTAGATTTTCCGGTGAAAGTTCGCGGTGGAAAAGGGCATGTGCTTAGCAACGGAAGAGGACACGTGTCATGAACTTCACCCAAAAACTGAGTATGATACTAATTTGATACAGATTACTTAGTTTGATTACCAAAGTGACAAAATAAAAAAATGGATATTATTGGTCCCTTTTACTCTTAAAAGACCCATTCCGTACACGGAAATCAATAGATGCAAAGGAAACCACACATATAGCGATTTATTATAGTAGAACGTTAGACCAACTTAGTTTTCAAATATCTTTCGATAATCACTTGGTTAATACTCCACATTACGAAACTCGTTATCTATTCGGGCGCCAAATAGTATATTACATTAATATATGCCAAACAAAACATATACATAACAACTTTGGGTTCTCCATTACATATTTTGGTATTACATTCATGTTAGACAATTTCGAACAGTGACATGTGTCTCTCTTTTAATAGACATGGTTAGTCAGTGTCCATTTGTCACTCTCTTAAGTGGTGTAACATGAGTATAACAGCAAAATGTGTAACAGAAAACCCAAGCCGTATATTATTATCTCACAATCATAGGTTAAAAAAAA
>JAMWEH010002646.1:0-17397 GCA_024721245.1 Mitragyna speciosa | reverse complement strand
TTGCCTCAGTAGTGCATAACCTTAATGTACAAAATAAAATTTGATGGAGAAGAAAGATGTTAGACTAGGAAGTTTGAGTGATACAAGTCATATAAGTCTGCTTAGTAAAATGAATTAGAAGTTGAACATGCTAGTCATTTGAAGTTGAAATAACTTCCTTGACTTAGGGGATGTTTGATAACTCAACTTAACGTTGAAAATTAATGGAAGAGTTTTTTTAATTTAGCATGTTTGATAATAAAATTCCTTTGCAACTTAATACATTAAGCACTACTTAATTTGTATACAGATTTTTAAGTGTTTTTCAGTTAATTTTGCTGAATTTTGAACATTTGTAGTACGCTCTCTCCCTCTCACACACACCTTTTTTTTTTGTGCACACACACACAGTCTTGCGCACACACATTCTCTCACGCACATACTCACTTTTGCAAGTATACACACACACACTCTCTCACACATGCAACTACATAGACTTTCCTTCTATCACACACATACTTTCTCTCACAATCTCACTCTCATTCCACTCCCACACACTCTTTCTCACACACATACTTTCACACAAATACAAACGCTCTCTCTCTCTCTCTCACATACATACACACCCTATGCCACACACATACTCTTCCATACACGGTCTCTCACTCACACACACACACACACAAATATACTATTTTTTTTTTCTCACATTTATACATATACTTTCTTTCTCTCATACGCATACAGACATCATAAATTTTTTCCTCATTCACACACATGCACGCTCTCTCTTTTGTATACACTCATTTTCACACACGTACTTTCTCTCACACACAATTACACTCCCACTTTCTCTCTCACATGAATACATGCACTCTCTCTCTCTCTTTCTCTCTCTCTCTCTCTCTCTCTTCTCTCTCTCTCACTTTCACACACACACGTCATTACCTTTAAAGTGTCTCATTATTTTAAGATAAAATTATTATATTTGCAAGGAGAGATATTTAAATTCAGTACTTAACGTAGGTATAATTATTCAGCTACATAATACTTTTAGTACTTAATTTTCAGATTTCAGATCTTAGACTTCAAACCTCAAACTTAAATTTTATAAAATGCCCCTTAGTGATTACTTATATCGTTACCAAAACCATATATCTTGTTTTGACATTAATTCATCTTGTTTTGATGTTCAAAGAATTTGAAAACTTTGATGATTCTTAAAATTGGCTGTAAATGAAAGTGGGCTGACAGTTTTTCTGTACATAGCCATTTGAATGCACAATGTTTGATATCTGTAAATCTGGTAATATTTGAAATATAGCAATAGTTACGTTAAGCTCTCATGGCTGCTTGTGCTGATTCTTTTTTCCCCTCTCTGCTTTGTGTAATTTTAGCTCAACATAGCACTTATTTGATAATTTACATGCTTTTAACTCTTCTGCATTTTGGATTTTGCAGCCCAGAGCATCCTTCATCTCGTGCACGTGGACGCTCTATGCTTAGTGGTGATAACAAATCATTTAGAGATTATTCTGATGGCATTACTACATCAAGGTGACTGAGTTTAGATGTCAACATTCTTTTATTTGGTTTTGGATTTTGCTTTTCTGAATCCATATATGCAACAAGCTCATAGAGTAAATGTACTGAAGTAAATGGTAGCATAGAATGATTCATGTGACTTTTGCTTTTAACTTGAACTTATGACGTACTTACAAAGTTGTTAATGAGCATACCCTTACCTATATTAGTGAACAAGATAGAATTTTGGATCTTGCTAATATACCTCACGTTTAACTTAATTAATCTGTTGTATTCTTGATTTCTTGTCCTCAAATTGATGGTGGGGGCAAACTGAACATCATGGAAGCACATCCTATCATTGTGATTGTTGAATCATGTATAAGCAAGATGATTGTAGGTAGATTTGTGCTGCTCTATCTCTTTCGGCTCATTAAGGCTACATGTTGAGGAAAATCTAGTGCATGAGGCTGTTGTAGGTCTAGCAAGTGCTTATTTTGCAATTGACTAGGAATTTGCCTTTCATATTTTTGTGGCAAGGCTTTTCTCTATTCATGGATTGCATTCTAGGAATGGATACAAAATTATGAATCTCTAGTACTTGAGAACTTGACTAACTTGGGCTCTCTCTATTTTAAAGTAGTGTAGCCAGATGCATCCTCAGCTGTGTAGTTTTTGGTGCGACAGTATTCAACATATTATATAAAAGTACAAGGACAAGACAATGACATCTCTGATTTCTAAAATCTACATGACAACAGGATTCACTTCTTTTGGAAGCCATTGAGGAATGAATACAAAAGAGATAAATGAAAATAAAAAAATTTTGATTTATGCAAGTTGCAATGAAATTTGAAATATCTGCTTTTCTTGTTGGCTTGTTTAGCATTTTTTACTTTTACCCTGCAGCCCCGTGCGCACCCCGGGGGGGGGGGGGGGGAGGGGGACGACGCAAGACTCAAAAGATGAAAAAGAATAAATTGAAGGACCTGAAGTTTCACGGGCAACTCTTTTAAAATGTCCAACTTAATTGTCACCTCACTAAGTAATCATTTGAGTTCTTCACTTGAATCAAGTCTAAGGCAGATTGATGGTTTAATCCATTGATCAAGTTTAAGTTTGCCAGAATTGATGGAGTCTTCTTTAGTTATTTGATTATCAGTTTTCTCAGGATACTTTTTTTCCCTATTTCTTTTGTTTTGATGTGCTCTACAAACAAAAGCCATGTGTATGGAGTACTACAACTAGAATCTTTCAGCTATTTGCATTTGATGTTCTTTGCAAAACTCATACCTAAGTGTGATTGTACAACACAAATATTGTTCTTTTTCTTTAACCCAATTGTTTGCCTTACTGCTACTGATCCTTGGTTCAAATGTAGCAACAGATCCGAAGGTGCTTCAACATCAGAGACACGTAGATTAAGACGAAGAAGCATCAGTATAACCCCAGAAATTGGTGATGACATCGTAAGGTTAATATCAGCTCACCTATTTTTACCAAATCTTTCTGATGATATCTCTTTTGTGGTGTGTCTCTGCCATTATTTGTTTGCAATATCTTCTGCTTATGGGCATCGTTTTGTTCTTAGTCAGTTTGATGAGCTTTCCAGCATAGATTTTTCTTGTTTGTGCGATTCTAGCCTTTTGGTCATATTCTAACCTTTTTTAAAAGAAATTTCGACTGGGCGTACCAAGTGTGGTTGAAATGTCATTTGCGTGTTAGAGTGAGTTGCAGTAATGCTGATCACCGTAATTTAACAGGCCAATAGAGCTGCATTATGTTAGAAATCAAGAAATATTTCAGCACTTCATGTTGGGAATTGCATGCTACCTTTCTGCAGTTTACCAAGAGCTTATTTGTTCTTGATTGACGACTTCTGAAATTTTCATCTGTTGTATGATTCATGGTAGGGCTGTTCGAGCAATGAATGAAACATTGAAGCAGAATCGCCTAGTCAGAGGACAGGGAGAAAATAGGTCATTTTCCTTTGCGTCAAATGACAGAAATAGTGCTTCCGATGTTCAGAAAGATGTATGTTCCCTTGTTTGATTTTTGGTGCTATCATTAGGATCTGACGTGTCTTCTTATTTGTATTTATGGACATAGCCACCTGGGTTGTAAGGTAGATAACCTTTTGAATATCTTCTTGTTTGAATCTACCTGGCTGTGAGTGTCAACAAGTTCACTTTTTTAATGGAATCAAAATGATCTCTTTCGTCTTTATACATGCTTTTTCTGTAGTTGCATTTTGACCTTCATTGTCAGTTATGCAAATATAGGAAAAGATGATTATCTTGCATCAACCTGGTCCAAAACCATGAAAGAATGATAGACATCTTGGTCGGTAACAAGTGTTAACCACAGGAATTGCTGTTAAGAATATAATGTAAAAAGTATGCAATTAATCTGTAAAAAGTATTGGAAATGTTTGCATCAATAGAATCTCATTGGTTCCTTTTTTAAGTTGTTCAGAGATCTGAAAGCTGAATGACATGGGAAATTAGTGGAACTCCAATTATTCTGCCCTTCATCTCTTTTATATTTCTGTTGATAGTTTATTATGCAAAATTATTATTTTGTTCCCTATTCTGACTGACTGTTTTTAGGAATCTGATTTTCACCTTGGTGACCGTGATGGAAGTTCTTCCTTGTACTCTTTTCCAAGGGACCACATGGATTCTCAAAAGGCAATGTCTTTACCTTCTTCTCCTCACGAGTATGGAAGTCAAACTCCTGAGAGAAGTGGGAACTCAAACTACAGGGCAGACGAAGACATGGTGTCAACGTGGAACAAAATTCTTGGATCGCCCATGTTCCAGAATAAACCACTTCTACCTTTCGACGAATGGAACATTGACTTCTCAGAACTGACAGTTGGCACACGTGTTGGCATTGGTAAGATTTTATTTCTCAATCACTTTGGTGATGGAGTAAATTCCTTGAAATGAAGCAATTTTGTTGACTGATCCTTTTGTAAGTTTTGGATTCTCATTGGAATACTGGTTGTCAATTGAGGAAACTTTGGTTTAAAACGCTTTCGGATTCCCAATGGAATACTGGTTGTCGGTCGAGCAACTTTGGATTAAAACTGCATTTTGTCCTCTCAAACTATAACCTCATTGGCGTTTTTCTGCTTGGATTATTGCTTGCAGTCAAAGTGGCCTCACACCTTGAGGTTTTAGACAAAATGAATATTCATTCCTGGCCATAGAATTACTTTGATTAGATGCACTGGCTTATCAAAAAGGGCATGTTACCACATAAAACATATAAATCTGTATGTTTCTTTGTCCCCAAATGATATCTATATACGTTTGATTTCCATGATACTTGATATATACAAAAACCCTATACCCAATATGTATATGTACATATAGGCATGTAAACCCCTCATATATGTAAACTTTTTTTCTCTTGATTACTATGTAATTTTTATATGCTTGATTTTGACAACTTTTTTAAAAACAAATTGTTATGACCAAACGTAATTCGGTCTAATGCAATATCTCAAAGGGACAATAGGATTTAATCGATGGTACAAGGCAGACTATTGAGAATTTAGTTTGATGGGCAAAGTGTAATTTTCAAGTTCCTGAAATCTTTTGGGATTCAATATTTTTAACATTAAAAGTGCTTATTGAGCTATTAATTTTAGCAACATGCTTTTCAACGGTAAATTGTAGAATAAAAAGATGATAGATCCAATTTCAGGAAAGTTATTGCAAACAATCTTTCGTCAATATTTTTTTTTCTATTTTTGCACTTTCATTTACTTTTCATTTCTTTTGTTGTTATATCTTCATAGGTTTTTTTGGAGAAGTTTTCCGTGGCATTTGGAATGGAACTGACGTTGCCATCAAAGTTTTCTTGGAGCAAGATTTGACTGCTGAAAACATGGAGGACTTTTGCAACGAGATTTCCATCCTGAGGTGTTCATCTCATTTGTCCACTGGCACTTTCTTTTGGTTGCTCATTTGGCTTTTGGTTTAATTTCTTAAGGATCCCTTCTAAACCCTTTGTTGTTGCTTTTATTTTTGCTTTCTGCAGCCGCCTTCGGCACCCAAATGGTATATCTCTTCTCCCATGTAATTTTTTTTCCTAACTCATGTCAAAAGGATTTCTTTGGTAATCTTTGATTGAATTTAGTATCAACTTCAAGTAATCACAATGAAATATAACCTCAAAACTTTTTCTCTGTGGTCTGGGGTGGGGGAAACATTTTTATCCAGGAAATAAAGATATTCAGTTGCCTTGCACATACTGACAGACATGCTTTATTTTGCAGTTATACTATTTTTGGGTGCATGCACAAAGCCCCCACGCTTATCAATGGTTACTGAATACATGGAGATGGGGTCATTATATTATTTGATCCAGTTAAGTGGTCAGAAGAAAAAACTTAATTGGCGGAGGAGACTAAAAATGCTGCGTGACATATGCAGGTTTGTGTTTTGTCTCCATTATTTGCTTCAAGTTTGTTTCTATTGCCCGTGGATTCATGTTCATCTTCTGTGAAATTCAAACTAGTCAAATTTTGAGATACCTGAGTATAAAGAGTATCATTCGAATTTCTTTTGCAATGTAGAGAGTAGCGAATAGTGAATTACAATTTTTAAGTGTGATGAATCCAGCTAGGAAATTTGAGAATTTATTACTCAAGTTGGCGAATTTGGGTTGCCCTCTGGTTTTGGTTGTCAAAACTATATACGTTGACAAATTTCTTATGCTGGGAAATTGTGTTGCAATAGAGTTGGACTTGACTTAGGCTAATGGTAGGGAGTCCTTATGTTGATCTGTAAATGCATGAAATAAAGCTCTTAGTGCGGTGGTTTTTTTAACTTCTTGTAAACTCCTTTTTGTCCCCCACATACGTTGCATGGCCAATCATCTTTTGTTGTTTGCTTAGCATATCAGAGAAGCAAAGTAGTTCTCATATGTGTATGTGTGTTGCGCGCCCCTCTTATTATGTTTTGGATTATTATGATTGAGGTAATTTTTTTTCCCTTTTCTTTTTTATGGTAGAACCTGTTTTCAGGTACAAGAAAATATAGGCTAACAATTTCTTTGTTGTTGGCAACTTAGAGGGCTGATGTGCATACATCGAATGAAGATTGTCCATCGTGATCTAAAAAGTGCAAATTGCCTTGTCAATAAACACTGGACTGTCAAGATCTGTGACTTTGGGCTTTCTAGAATAATGATAGATTCCCCCATAAGGGACTCCTCATCTGCAGGGACACCAGAATGGATGGCCCCAGAACTTATTCGTAATGAACCCTTCACAGAGAAATGTGATATCTTCAGTCTTGGTGTTATTATGTGGGAGATGTGCACTCTGGGTAGACCATGGGATGGCATACCACCGGAGAGGGTATGATAGCATGTCCTTTTCAGTTTGTTGATTGTCAGCTGAAGTTTTCAATACTGCTCGTATTTCAGTCAGTTTGGTGTTGCTTTATAATTTGTAACTTACATGTGGGTAGTGTTAAGCATTTATTTCTGCAAGTAACGTTGCACTCAACTTACATTGTCCCCATTTAGGTAGTTTATGCTGTTGCCAATGAGGGATCGCGATTGGAGATTCCTGAAGGACCTCTTGGTAGGCTTATTGCAGGTAACTTGTTACCAGATGTTGGCACATTTGTCATAATGCTAGAGAATCCAACCTAATTTGTGCTTGTTGGAGATCACATTGCCTTCTCTCTTGGTTGCAGATTGTTGGGCTGAGCCGCATGAACGTCCAAGTTGTGAGGATATTCTTACGCGCTTGCTCGACTGCGAGTACTCACTATGCTAATGCAATGTGTTTAATTGTACAGAAACACATAGTAGAGGTGTTACAATATATCCGGCTCAAGTTGTACTTTTGTTTGGGTTTTTCAATTTTAGGAAGATAGCTTTTTGCTTTCATAACCAAATTGAAAAACATGTAATTTCCTTTTGTGCAATTTTACCTTCACACCAAATGGAAAAGGAGAATATGGATATTTCTTTTTGCAGTTTACCTTTATCATCAATAAACAACTATAAAAGCGGATAAGATAGCATCACAGAAAGCAAACTCTAAACGTTTACCAGTAAGTACCGGATGCATCTTTTGCACATGGGAAATAAGCTCCAGAGCCTCAGGCGAAACCTCATCACATAAATTATCACAAAATTTGAACTGGATTGCAGTTCTCAAAGCCTATGTATACATGTCAAATAACTCATCTGAATTACAATCCTCTCGGTTACAACTTCACATTATACAACTTGTTCTTTCATTATTGTATGAATTTACGCCAGCATTGGATTGAGTGTATCAATCACGAATCTGGCGTCTGTTCAGAGAAGCTTCAAAACGGCTTAAAGAATCTGCTCTCATTTCTGTGCTCATATCATTCTCCGGTGCTGGGTAATAATCTTCCCGAAGCTGGACGTCCCTCAAGTTTGGGATTCTAAGAAAAAAATTCATGAAGTGTTCATGAGCTGTCCCGTGGATAAAAAGTTTCCTAAGGGTAAGGCACTGCTGGAGCAATCCAGCTGCTGGTAGAGATAAACTCCTCTGGTTAACATCCCTGTCTTGCGGTGGCCAGTAATCAAGTTCACTGAGATTCAAATCCCCTATTCCCAACAAGTAAAATCGTTCCCATTGGCTCAAATCCATCTGCCCTGATGGTGCAGTGTGTGCATAACCTATGGTGTCTCCGCAATCCAAATGCATCTTTGTTAAGCAAGGATACTGCACCAGAGTGCTTAATCCAAATGGAAACTGAGCATGTTTTGACCATTCCCTGCAATCTCCTTCAACTTTGATGTAAATCTCTTCCAAGTTTGGGCAATCCTCAAGACCTGCAGTTGCTAATGGAGTCAGAAGCTCACCTACACCAATCCAAAGTGAAAGACATTGAAGCCTGTCCCATGAGCTACTATAGAAACCATTGCTACTGCTATTGAATTCCATGTAAGAACAACTCAGATCATAAGAGCATCTGGGTCTCTTCTTCTTGCTGCACATGCCATCACCATCATAGTCTCCAAAAAAGTCAACAGATCCATCCAACTGGTTGGATGCCCCATCCTTATCCAATATGTTGAGATCAAAATCATACTGAAGGTCCTCAATTTGATCTACAGTGTCCCAAATGCAATCAATATGAAGCCTTCTAATTCGATCCTGGACTGGCTCCAATGCTTTCAATGACATGGACGCATTCAGATTCTTACAACAAGAAATCTTAACATCCACCAAAGTCCTTCTAAGCAAACTAGCCAAAGTCCTCATTCCCTTCATGGTGATGTTCTTACAACCCTGAACTTCAAACTTCACCAATCTCCAACACCCTCTTCCAATAGCAATCAAACCCATATCAGTCAAGTCCCCAACATTCCTAATTGACAAAGATTCAAGCCCCTGACAAAGTGCAACGCCATCCAACTTCGATTCAATTGGCACAGAAATCCCATGAAACTGCCCCAACTTAAGTGCCCTCAACTTGGGGCATTTCAGATTCAGCATCTCCAAAGCGGGACCACTCTCTCTGACATTATTACAAACATCTAAAGCTAGTTCTTCCAGCAATGGCAAACCCGAAAACAACTCAATCAGGGCAGCGACAGTGATCCTAGCATCCTCAGGAGAATACCCGTCAAACTCAGGATCTCCCCTGGAATTCACCAAAGCCGAAGTATCTGCCAAATGAAGCACAGACAATTTAGGACAATTAACCGAAATCGAAACCAAACTCTCATCCCCAACGTATCCAATGTACCTAGGATCAAACGTACAAGATGCCCGAAATTCTTTCAGATTAGGACATGATTTAGTGATACTCATAATTTCATCAGACCTGAGCCCTTCAGAAAATGAAGGGTTCAAGAGATCAAGGTTGGTTAAGTTAGAGGTTTCAATCAGAGCTGCAGGAACATCATCTGTCCAGCAGTAAAACCTGGACAAATCAACACTAACGAGTGATCTATTTTCCTGAAACAACGATGACAATTCTTCACCTGATCCCAACTGCGGCCGCTGGTGCCAGCGCACGAGCTTAATATGCTTTAAACTCTGCCATTGAGAAGCTAAGAGCTGGATGGTTGATGGGTTTCTGGCGTAGAGAGTCAGGGAAGTGACAGAAGGGAAAGCTTGGCGAAGGAGATGAGCGATGAGGGTGGCGGTGGTGGTAGGAGTGATGGGAGATAATAAAGGGTGGCCCCAAGGGGAAAGGAGAGAGAGGTCGAGGTCTGTTATAGATCTGAAACAAGTTGGGAGGAGAAAAAGGTCACGGATGTTACCACGGAGAGTGAGGGAAGTCCGGGTGGAGCGCTCCAGAAGGAGCCATTTACGGCAGACTAAAGCGGCCGCGTTGCGGCTGCGGACGTCGGAGATGGCGGCGATTATATTTGAGAGGATCACGTCTGGGAGGTCGTTAAGGGTAGTTGTCTCAGTGGCCATAAGGAATTGAAAATTGAGAAAGGGTTTGAAGAGGAAGAGGACTAGAGGAAGAAGAAAGAAATTTAGTGTAAATATTAGTGTTATTGTATTTATCTTTTATTATGGTCTAGTGTAGACCGAACAAGTGGGTTGGAAATTTGTTTTGTTTTTGGCAGATATGGTATGGGATGGGAATGGGGAGGGGAGTGGGTGGGTGAGTGGTGGTGTCTATCTTTTGGGATGGGATCAATATTGAGATTGAGAGAGAGAGAGAGAGAGAGAGAGAGAGAGAGAGGGCACACTCAGGGGTTGGGGGATTTTGTCTACACCTGTGCTAGTGATGACCCACGTGCCATGTAAATGCAAGTACGAGTTTGGAGAAATTAGAGCGGTAGCTTAGGGATTTCACGACCTACAGACCTTGGCCGTTAGCCACCGCGAACAGGCACAAGGCCTTGTATGATAAGAAGTCACGAGCAAGGGTTTGAAGCTTTTTTTTTTGGCTTCAGGGTTTGAAGCTTTAACTCTCGTCCAAAATCTATATGCGTACATAGAATATCCGTTTAGTTTAATTGATGGTGATTGAATTCTTGTCGGTCTTAACATCCGGTTAAGTAATTATTTAAAATAGGTTAAAATAAGAGCAAAATTAAAATAGATATTGCCAATTGACAAAAAAAAAAAAAAAAAAGAATAAAAGTTTCACAAAAATAATGAAACTTTAATTTTGTGAATTTGGCATGGGTAGGGTGATATAGAATTGAGTTGAGTCAAGCTCAGTCTGACATAGGCCAGCAATATTAGATATCAAATTATTCAAGAATGTTAAGTAGAAGGGAAAATATTGTTTTGAGCTCTGATATATCAAAGACATCATGAGTATTTAGAAGCTTGATTAAGCTTGATCAGTTTGGTAGTCAAAAACTTAATACATTATTTTACCATTTAAGACATTTTAAAACACGCACTTTTCTTTTTCACTTGTACACAGTCTCATTCTCTTTCACTCACTCACCGACTCACCTTTTTTCCCTTGGAATTCTGTCAATAAGCACGTAAATCTTTCACTTCTTGTGTGTAGTTGTAAATTTGCAACATGTATATTTCAATCCCATATTTTATTATATATTCAATCAAACAGATTTCTTGCGTGTAAATTATTTTCCCTTTTGCACTTACTGATAAAGTTACTATGACATCCCAAATATGGTAAAAGACCATAAAAAATAATTATTAGAAAAGATTTACCTTTGACATTTTCAAGTAAACATAAAACATAATTTTTAAAAGATTTAATTGTAACCGCTACAAATGAAAAAGATAATCAAATTAATTGATAATGGATTAAGAAATATGTGTGTGGTAAGAAGCTTCACTTGGGATTTATAAGTCTCGGGTTCGAGTCACCAAGAGAGTAAGTAGAGTCCCACTGTTGATCTTTTTAAAAAATTTATATGGTAAACTTTATCTTACAATTTAAATATTTTACTAATATATGTAATAAATGAGAAACATTTAAATATCAATTTTGAGGTTTAAGTTCAATGTAATGCCCCTAATTGTGAGCTAAAAAAAGTTGTAAGAAAAATTATTCAAATTGACAATGTCGAGATGCACATAGAGCCAGGGCTTGTATTCTACTACCGTTGGTAGGAAGTAGGGGCTGTAAAGAAAGCGAGTTGACCCCAATATCATTACACGTGAGTTCAACTTGACTTTGAATAGTTATACTCAAACACGAAGTTGTGGATTATTCAATTTTAGAGTTCAAACTCGATTCGACTGAAACTTGAACTGTACTTGAACTTTCTTCAATTAATATACCCAAAATTAAATTGCATTCAGGTCCTTACACTATATCAAATTAAGGTCCTTACACTTATTAGAATGGAGTATGGAAAGTGCAAGTGTTGTGAGGCCTGTTTTTGAACCATGAGGTGGAGCAAATACTCAAAATACCCCTCTCAGCATGGTGGCCTGATGATGATTTTCTTTGGCACTATGAGAAAGATGGGGAATTCACTGTGAAATTTGCGGATAATCTGGCCCTTGAGTTGAAATATTAGAAGGAAAACTTGGGCTCTACTTCAGATTCTGGAAAGCAATGTGGCTATTGGAAGAAGTTATGGAATCTTCACATCCCACCAAGAGTTAGAATTTTTCTTTGGAAGGCAAGCAATAATATTCTACCCACAGGACAAAACATTCACAAGAGATTCAAGTCAAGCTGCTCGAATTAACTTGTTACAGTTGTGGAGGACAAAGAGAATCAGATAGGCACTTGTTTTTTGAATGCCAAGCGGTGCTCAAGGTATGGGAGCGGATTGGGTAAGACCTGCTGCCTGCTCATGCAAGTTGTGGAAGTTTCAAAGATTGGTTTGCTAATGTCATGGAAAAACGGACCAAGTAGGAGGTTGAAGAGATTGCAATGATCATGTGGGTAATCTAGAAATCTAGAAATGAAGAAATTTTTGAAGGACTAAAGAAGGATGCAGCAAGGGTTTGCAGCCATGGTCAAACACTGCTCCAGGAATATCAAACAATCCATGCAAGAAAGGGGAGTCCATAGGCTATCAGGAATTTAATGTCACTGATAGCAAATGGAAACCTCCACCAGAGGGTTATCTGAAAATCAATGTGGATGCTGCTTTCAAAGAGGATTCAGCTGGAATTGGGGTAATCGTTAGAAATGAAAAAGGAGAGCTAGAAGCTGTCTGGACAGAACACATTCCATATTGTTGGAGTGTAGAAGTTGCAAAAACTATAGGCGTACTCAAAGCCTTACAATTTGCTCAAGAAGTTGAAATCACGCACCTGATCTTGAAAGGGGATGCCTTAGCAGTGACAAAGAAAATTCGTAACAAGGTTCCAGATCACTCAATCACTGGACATTTAATTGATGATATTAGAAGTTTGAGTGAACATGTCCCTGCTTTGGAAGTTTGTTATGTTAATAAAGTGAACAATAGAGCTGCTCATGAAACAACAAATGAACATCAATGCTAAATCAATACATGATTTTTATTTGCTTGGCCCAGTTATCTGTCAAAAGGCAACCAACTTTTTTGACCAATTACAAAATATTAGTGGTGCCTCACTTCTATTTCTTTATACTAATTATATTAAAAAGTAAATAATTTAAGTCCATTATATTTATTGCTAATTTTTTCAATTCAATGCTTTTTGAACTATTAATAGCAAGATATTAAAATGGTTATTGAGGGTATTTTGGCTATAATTTTTTAGACTAACAACTAAAATTAAGAAAAAAATTAGTAAGTGTATATATGTGTTATATATATATATATATATATATATATATATATATAAAATATTTATGACGTCATCCGGTTCGACCCCGAATCGACCCCCGGTCGAACCCATTGACCCCTGACCCCTGAGCTCGGCCGGGTCGATACCCGGTCCGAGTCTGAAAACATAGCATGAAATAGCAAGAATTGCTCTTAGCTCATCAGGCACTCGTGTTTGGTTTTCTAATTTTTCGGACTCTGTAATGCTGGCGGTAGAATTTGATATTCATCAACGAAATTTGCAATTGCATTTCCCAAAAAAAAAAAAAGAGCTACAGTGCCATCACAAAAGTACCCATCAATCAATACCAATACTCAAAAGATTTTTATATCAATAGAATCATCTAAATTCATATATATCGAGGAGTAAAAAATAGGCGCAAAAAGGTCAAATAATCTCCAATCAAGCAGTGCCCAAGTTGGCTCTTCCTACCTTCAACACCTGACAATCAATTATGTGATGTTACATTGTATGGGGAGTGAGATTAATAGCTAGTTTGGAAGTTTAGGATATTAAAGAAAAGATAAGTTAGAAAAGAAAAGAAAAGAAAAGAAGGGAAATGATGGAAAGTTTCTTATTAAGTTGTTTGAGAGTTTAAGAAATAAGGGGGATTTATTGGATAATAAAATTTTTGTACCACATCTTTTAAAGGCATTATTGTCATATTGAAAGATTAACTTAACTTTCTATCATTTTCTTTCCCTTTCTTGCCAATTTTGGGGGGAAAATTTTTGTCCAATTTATCAAACCAACATTCCTTTCATTTCTTTTCCTTTCTTCTCCACTTTAACTCCCAAACAATAAAAACCATATGATATCTTTCAAAATCTTTTCTTTTCCATCCATTTCCATCCTCCCAAACTAGCCATAACAGTCAAAGGAGAGTCAAAGAAGGAAATAGATAGAGTCGAGATAATTTATAATGTTTCAAATACATATAATTTTTTTTCATATTAATAAAATTATTAAAGAATCCTTTATTATTTAATATTAAGAAAATTAAAAAATATAATTTTTTTTAAAGAGTATAGACATTTTAGTAACAGTTATGTTTGTGTATAGACACACACATACTACAATGTTCAAAATTAACTTGCCAAATATACTTAACTGCTTCGAATTCGATTCGAGATAAGTCAAAACTCCGTACGTGGTACTGTCATTCGGTACCTGGCGCTTTACATGTGAGATAGGATAACAAAAAGATACATATCATGAGTGCATTTTCTTTTGGGGTCACAAAAGATGCAAATGAGAAGCGAGGTTTAAAGATAAAGCTCAATGGGTTAAGTCATGGCCTCATTTCATCTACTACTTTTATCATGTGAGATTGTTAAGAATAATGTACCTGGAAATCAAATACAACTTAAGCATAATAAGTTTATGATCAGTAGACTTTAGTGTTAAAATTTTTAAAATTGTTTTTGTTTAGACTATCAAATGGATGGAAAATAACATTTTAATAGACAATGTTACAGTGCTGTTACGGCACCATAATTCCAAAAAAAAAAAAAAGAGAGATAAATTTTTTTAAAATATTAAATTTCCACAAAATTTTCCGCTATTTTATGAAAACTTTCTAGCAACACAAGAGTAATTTCGTTAATATAAAATGTTTCTAAACATTTTGCCAAGCTAGACAGATTTTTAGATACAATTTTTTTTTCTGTTTTACTAGACTTGATGAACAAAAACGAAATAACTTATCCAAGTAATTACAAAATAAGTTACTATCAACCAATAAATAAAGGAAACTATAAAAATCTTGACTCTACTAAAATTTAGAATGTTTTCTTTTCCCTATCTTGAAAAAAAAAAAAAGGATGGGACAAAATTTATGAATCTGAAATATTCTTTTCTTTCTCTTTCTTTAATTTTGCCAATTGTGAAGCATAATATGAGTGCGCTATCTTTATATCTGCATGGGCTAGATTTTCAATCATTACTTGCTATAGGATCTTCATTCCTCTCCCATAGCCATAGTTTTCAGTTCCTTTCTTTTTGAGGAAAAGTTTTTCTTTCCAATTTTCCTTTCTTATCTCTTTCTGATTTGAGTTATAAAACGTATCAATATTCAATATTTTGTTTCCCTACTTCAACTTGTGCATGAACAGCATGTGAAGCTTGTGTGGTTTTGGTGTAAAAACCAATCATTTTTTGAGGGGAGCGTGAAGAGCACCTGATGCTAACGTAACCTCCATTACTTTATTATCTGGAAGCAACTAGGAGTCCTTAGCTAAAGACGGGTGGAAAAGGTCTGAGAAATTGAATATAAAATGTTAATTGAACCAAAGAAGATACCATGGTAGTCGAACTGATTGATTTAGCCACTAGTCCAATGTTCCAGTGGTCAAGGAGTTATTCATGGGAGACCTTGCCACAAGTCCAGGGTTTAAATTCCTTGCAACAGTTAGGAATTTTGATTTAAGGGATGGGATAGATAGATTCGAATACCCCCACTTATAAGATACAAGATATATTTGTAATACAACTGTGATTATTTAAAAAAAATTAATTGATTTGGATTCAGTCTAGAAATTACCAAGCCAAATCTGCCAATCCGACCGGTGTACCATGTTTTATGTATACTGCCTCATCATCTTAATAAGAGTTAATTTAACTCATAAGGTTCATTAATCTCACCAAATACAAGTTTAGGTTTGAGTCTGATTGCGAACTATCCTTATTGTTCACGGGTCACCTTTTGACATGACCTCATGACTCGAAAGATGAAACTCGCAATGCATTAGTAACTAATATATAAGAATCAACATAAACCGAGCTTAGAATGAGATAACTTTTCCTTCTCCCTAATCTTTAATTTACCCGAAAAAAACAAACATCTTGCTTATCATTGCCATGCAAAGAGCAGTAAAACTAGTATGTATTTCTTTACCTTTAATATCTATAGAAACCCTTTTGCTGACTTAATTATTCCTACACGACAGTAGCTTCAGTTTTTTGGGCTATTAATATAATTAATCTTAAAAGACTTATTGACCGAGACAGCACGACTTTTTTCCATTCAGATTCGTCGTTTTTCTCCCTCATAATGCTTTGCTTTCCAGAAAGGTAAACAATAGTGTCATTGAAAATGTAGAATGGATTCAGATCACCTCCTTAATTTTAGGTCTCCCCTATCATTTCTCATGGAAATTTTTAAGCGATAGTACTAACTATCAGAATTCATTTAAGAATACGGTGAAGATTTTCTTATTTGTAATGTATGGACAATGCAAAAATAGTCAAAAAGTTCCCTTGAATTTGCATCTTCAAGAGTAGATTTGTCAAAATCATATGAGGTAAATAAGCTAGCTTTTCAAAATTTCAAGTCTATAGATATTTGAAACAACAATTTTCTTTTACCTTGTTAGTAAAGAAATGTCAAAAAGGTGGGAGGCAAATTTTGAAAGTCACGAGAAATTGTATGTACTGGCAAATTTTGGAAGCAAGAGGGACCCTTTCAAAAGTGTGCTAATATTTTTCTCCATGATGTTGGACAAGTGGTCATGAAATTTTTTCAAATGCTAATGGAAAAGAAAAAAAGATTTTGACAAATTTGTTGTAAAATGGGTTAGATTGATCTTTCTTGAAATTTTATGTAACAAAGATTCTTTCTTGGTTTCAAACTCAATGTCACTTTGCAGTAAGATTTTTGAAGTCAATTTCATATTTCATAATTTTGAAGTTAATTTCAAACTCTCCTGCTTAGTATTGTTTATAAATGTAATTTTAGAAGCCAATTAAATTTCAAGTTATTTTTTTCTATTTATATGACCTAAAATGAAATTTGAAAAATAAATTACAAGTACTTCAAATCAGATATTTTGACTGTCAGAAAAAGGTGGAATCAATTAAAATAAGCCTATTGAAACACTTAAACAAAATACACCAAACTTGGGGCCGCATTGGACAACATTGCCATTTATTATTTTCAAGAATTAGCTTATAATTTTACAAAATTAAGGATTTGCCAAGTTCTTGTAAAACTTGGATTGCAACTTTTGAGTTTGCAAAACGTGGTATCTATGAACCCAAAACACTCTCAAAATTGCAAACTAAATGAGTCTCAGCGTGTTTTTTGCTTTAATTTGTCCTCAACTGCAATTAGTGGTTGAAATGGTGATCCCGCATGCAATGACCCTGTTAAGTACAGTGATGGCTAC
>JAMWEH010002533.1:0-27296 GCA_024721245.1 Mitragyna speciosa | reverse complement strand
AATACAACTCATAACACTCCCCCTCAAGTTGGTGCATATATGTTCCACTGCCCAACTTGCTAAGTGAGTTGTAGAAAATTTTGATCGATATAGCTTTGGTCAGTACGTTGGCTAGCTAATCTGTAGACACTAAATTTTGACACACCATTTATTTTTTCAAAACACTGGGGGGGTATGTTTGCACTTTTTGTTACAAATTTTAATTTTTAATTTTTCAAATAATTTGGGGGGCAAAATAGTAATTTTATATGTAAATATTTTTCTATCAACTTTTGGGGGTTTTAAATTCATATTTTTACTTTTATGTTAATTTGTTAATTTCTTATGATTTTTCTAGATTTAATTGGTATTTTTATTTATTTTTGTACTAGCTAAGGGCAAAATCGTCATTTTACAAATTAAATTCATTTTTCACCAATTTTGAGTAAAAAATGCATTTTCAGTGTTTTAAACTTATTTTTAGTTTTTGGTAATTTTTTTTAGGTCAATAGTTATTTTTCTGTGAATTTTCATTGCCCAAGGGCAAAATCGTCATTTTACAAATTAAATTCATTTTTCACCAATTTTGAGTCAAAAATGCATTTTCCAGTGTTTTAAACTTATTTTTAGTTTTTGGTAATTTTTTGAGGTCAATAATTATTTTTCTGTGAATTTTCATTGCCTCAAGGGCAAAATCGTCATTTTGCAAATTAAATTCATTTTTCATCCAATTTTGGGTCAAAAATGCATTTTCCAGTGTTTTAAACTTATTTTTAATTTTTGGTAATTTTTTTTGAGGTCAATAATTATTTTTCTGTGAATTTTCATTGCCCTAAGGGCAAAATCGTCATTTCACATCCCAAACTCATTTTTCACCAATTTTTTGGGTCCCAAATTCGTTTTTAGATTTTAGGCACTAAGTTTCTAACTCTTTTAGGGTGAATTTTTATTAACAAATTTGTTATTTACATTTTTCTTATTTTTTTTATTATTGTTTTTGTAAGAGAAAATAGATTTTAAGAATAAAATTGTAATTTTTGTAGTTAAGGGCATTTTGGTCTTTTAACCCTTTCTTGGAGGTTAAGACTTGTGCAGTATAAATACCCCACTTAAGAATTAAAAAAAGGAGATGAAAAATGAGAAAACCGTAAAACACTATTTCTTGTGTGATTTTTTGGATTAAAACACACACTCAACACACAAAAAGAAACACACACAATTTCTACCGGCGTCTTCAAAGTTCCGTTTACTGTTCATCAGCAAGCTAAAAGTTACCAGTTTTTTTCCAGTCCACTTTGCAGGATCAAAAAGGTGAGTTCTTACTTAATTGATTCACTTATTATTTCATTTCTCTTCATGTAAATATGATTTTCTTTGGCCAGTTGTTTGAAACTTTGTTTAAGTCTACCGGATTATTCTTCTTTTTGGTTTGGATATGGTTTCTGGTTTCGTTTATCTTCATTTTCTGAAAACACTCTGACCTACACCATCTCCTCCCTCATTTCCACAGCCTCTCCACCATCTCCTCCCTCATTTCCACCGCCTCACCGCCATCTCTTCTCCCTCCCTCCACCTTGCAACCACCGAGCCACCATACTCCAGCAGGCTTCCTCCATCTCTTCTCTCTTCAACCCTCTCTCGTCAACCAAAAGCCAAACCCCCATAGGTCCTTCCAGCAACCAAACCTGCCAAGGATCATCACCATCCCTCGCCTGCGAACGTCACAACCACCTCAACTCTCAGCCCAATTCCACCAGCTCTATCTCCTTCCCAATTCGGACCAGCACATACTTTCAACCTGCACAGAGACACACAAGACAACCAAACAACAATAATCCAAGCCTCCCCTGTCACTGCCAATCCAAATCAGCAAACCTCCCCTATTACCAACAACGTCTCCCACGCCTGCTAAAAGAACAGCAAACACAACCTCAACAAACAACCTCCATCACCACCAATTTAACATCACAACTACCATTTCTATCCCACTGAGCATCGCAAGAACAATTAGCAATTAGCCATACAATTTGCACATCAGACACCATCACAGCCACAGCAACCATTTGCTCCAAAATTCGCACAGAAACCACAACTGACTCCTCCCAACCACCATCACCCCCCAATTCATTAGCAGTAACCACAAAGCCAACACCGTAAGCCAACTCGCCACTCCCCTACATTCCACAACTCCAAACCTGCAAAAAAGAAAAAGAAAAAAACAAACAGACCAAAATCCAACCAGTCAAAAGCCAAACCCCACTAGTCATCGAATCACCACCGTAAGCCACTACCACTGTTGGCCACATCCCTGCGACCCCAATCCACCACCACAATTCCAGCCATCGCTACCTCACACCACCAGTTGATCCCTTGCCCTTATAATTCTTTCATTTGCTAAGTAGTTAATGGAATCGGTGAACCATTCTTGATTGTTATTTAATTAATTGACCTGGGGATTTTGATTTGGGGAATTAAGAAAGCAGAAGAGGAACGGCGAGAATTACATGAAAAGGAAAGAAAACAGGCATAGGAAAAGGGTGAAAGAAAAAGAAAAAGAGAGATTTCAGATACCAGAGAGCGAGAGATGGAAGGTGAAACAAAGAGAATAGATTGAGGGAGAGAGCATGAGGAGAGGAGCAGAAAGTGAAATGAGAGAGAGACCAGAGAGTGAGAGGCAAAGGAGGAAAGCAAGAAGAGAACAGGGGCGGGAGAGAAAAGAGAAAAGAGAGAAAAGAAACAAATAGAGGAGAAACAGGGGAAAGCTAGAAAAGAGAGGCCAGAGAACTGAACGCAAGAAAGAGAGAGAGGAAAAGAAAAGAAGCTGGAGAGGGAGAAAAGAAAGAAGAGAAGCAGAGATAGATAGAGAGAGGGAGGGCGAGTGAGTCAGTGAGAGAGAGAGAGAGAGGCGTAGATTTCAGTTGAACAGAGAGAGCAGGAGAGAAGAGATTCAAGTTTTGATGAAGAAGACGATTGGGAAGAAAGGAAAGGGGTTTTTTTATTTTTATTATTATTATTTTTATTTATTTTATTTTATTTATTTTTTTGGTGTTTTAGTTTAGCTTGGGAACAATTTAGTTATTTTAAGTTAAATTCATTTGTTCTGACGTTCAATTACGTTTGTGTTAGTTCAATTAAATTAAATCAGTGTATTAAGTCTTGTTTAACAATTGGAATTAGTTTATTAGTTTCCCTTTTTACTCAATTTGACCTTCACATCGTTATGTCTGCTGTGAGCTTGGGTTCTGCATTTGTAGTTTTGGATTCCCAGTATTATTAGTGTAAATAATATTTATACTATGCAATCAAGCCCTCCAATTTTTATGGATTGATCACTTGAATTCCGTTTTCTTTCAATGAAGTATTATGTGATTAGCAATTTCACCCATACTTGCTAAAATTTCAATTTATGTCCCATATTTGCGGGAATTATGTTTTTGCATTTTTTTACTTCCTTAGTTTTAATTTATAATTGTGTCCCTATGATTATTTGAATTTATGATTTGGCCCCCCCTAGGTTTGTTTAAATGTCTACTAGTTACCCTAGTTTGCTAGTATACACAGTTTCTCCCCAATTTGTTATTATTTTTATTTATTTATTTGTTATTTTTTATGCTTTATTTATCGGTAGTGTGGTACCTTGACGTGTTTATTCATCTTGTTAGCTTTTAGTACTGGGTCTCCCACGGAAGGTATTACCATTACCCATTATTTGTTAACTTCTCTTTACGTGCTCCAATGTGCTCCCTATGTGATTTATTATGTAATTTTATATATTGCTTATTTTATTTTTTACATTTTATTTACATGCTTTTTGCGCATTTATTTATTTTATGTTATTTAATTGCAAATTTTATTATTTTGGCAAAAAATATAATATTTTGTATTTAGCTAGTCAATGTAATAGTTAGATTATTTTCCTCATATTTTAGCGAAAATTGTATAATTAGATAGAAAGTGTAATAGATAGGGTACTTTAATTTCCCCCTAAATTGTAAATTAAGCCCCCCGGTGTAATAGTTAGGATTTATTTGCTTTTGCGTGTTTATGTGTTTATTTCTTTTACCGCTTTTCTTAGGATCCTTGCATCTAGAATATTATGTTTATGTGTTATATGCTCCTATGTGATCTTATATGTTTTATATGTTTAATTTTGCTTTTAATTCATGCTTTAATGTTTAATTCATGACTTATGATATTCCGTCATCACACTAGTCCAACGCTAGTTGTGGCCTCATTCTTTTCCCACTAGTCCAACGCTAGTGGAATTTTTAGAATGGGCTAGTCCAACGCTAGACCCTTAGGGCATTTTAGTGTTAGGTGCATTCGTATGCACTTTACACTTCACACACTTTAGTTTTCTTTCCATTTTGCATGATTTCTATTATTATTATTATTATTATTATTTTAATACATTTTTCAAAATGCATGACATTTAGGTTGCATCTTACTTAGAAATTAGGACATTTGCATGATTCGACTAGAAATAGTCGCCTACTCACGTGAGAAGCTGTGGCGTACATGCCGTTCCCCCCTCCGTGAGTAGAAACATCTAGTCACGAGTTATTAGTCCACCGTACCCGTCATGTTGTATTCCCACTTTCTTCGGCCATTTATTATCTATATTATTATTTTCTTTTCTTTTTGCATTTCATTTTTGCATAAACTCGTGACTTCCCTCGAGGTCTCGAATCGGGTTTCGCAATTAATGCGATAATTCCGATCAGGCCTCGAGGGAACATTTCAACCCTCCCGATATTTACATTTAGACTAAGGATTTGCATTCATGTTAGGTACATCCAAATGCGATAGAATCTAGGGTTAATTTAGGAAATTTTGATTAAACCTCGCAACTAGTCTCGGCTAGGTTGAAAGGGTGCCTTAGACGCAAGCCTTTGCCTTCCCTTTCTTCAAATGTGACTCCCGAACCTTTTTCTCTCGTTTTTTCGTAGACCGGAGTCGAAACAGGGTTTTAAAATGTTTTTCTAAAAATTTTATTTTTATTTTTATTTTTGTTAAACGATTTTTTGGGTGATTTGGTACACCCTAACTCAGTACCAAGTGGCGACTCCATTTTTCAAATAAAACCCTTTTTCAAAAGTTATTTGGCCAAACCTGTCGCACTTTTAGTCCCGGCCTTGTTTTCTTTTAAAATATTATTTTTTTAAAATACACCTTTTCTAATAAAATTTGATTTTTCTCACACACGCACGGTTTTTTCCTAAAAAACCTTTATTTTCAAAAGGGTCATCAAGACCTGGACCGTCTTTTAGGACGCGACAGTCAACTGACTCCACTAGCACCCTTTTACACCTTTTACTTTTACGATTTTTCGGACGTGACAGGATTTTTGGTGACTCCACTGGGGATCATGATATCCGTTTCGCTATACTATGGATACTTTAGGCAAGTGCACCTATCGTTCCTAGTAGTATAGTGTACAGGAGTACTGAGTGTCGATCCCTCAGGGACTATGTGAGTACTAGTACTAACTTCTTTCTATTATCTAACCTCACAAAGTGAATGACGAATTAAATGAAAATACAAATTAGCTAAAACTAATTATCTAACTAAATAATAATATAGAATTTAGTAGAGAGAATGGACAAAAGTAGAGGTGAATTTAGATGAAGAATTCCCCTAAACCAACATGCCAAGACTCTAACTTGATTAATGATTAACCCAATTGCTTAGACCCTAGAATCCCTAATGTGAATTATATCCTTTCTCAAGTGAAACAATTCCTACCTTCTCGGTTGATTAATTGGAATCTCTTCTCAATTAAAACCCCTAAAAGATGCAATTTCTAATCAATGGACTCTATTTGTAGTTGAGCTTTAATCCTAAAACTCAACTTAGGAAGAACTCATGTAATCCTATCTCTAGCAATTCATTCAAGTTCTCTCTATTCATAAAGTGATCTAATCATATGTGCAATCTCTCGATATACCCATACAAAATCAATACTTGAATTGAAGGATGCATGCAAATCCCAATCCAAAACACAAATAAACTCATGAATAAATCTAAGAACAAAGTGGGTCTTTCATTAAGCCAAGAATAAAATTATAGACATAAGAATTTAGGGTTCATCCCATCTAAATCATAAACTCAATTCATAATTACAAGAATAAAATTAACAAAAGACAAGAAAGAAAGAGAAAGCTCATTCTCATGCAGCCCCCTTGAATCCTCCCTTACATCTTGATAAAATCTTCTTGCTTTCACTATTGAAGCCCTTGAGTTGTCCCTCTACTCTTGCTTTCTCCTCTCTACATCACTCTAGATATGCAAAATATGTGTTTTTGAGGTGTGTGCGGCGTGTGTGTGTTTTCTCTAGAGTTAGGGTTCTATATTTCGTTAAAATGGCCAGTTCAGCTGCTAAATACGCTGCAGATTCTGTGAAGAAACCGCGGCATAAACCGTGCGCGGGTTGTCGTGCGGTTTGTTTACTTAATTTCTGAATGGAAACCGCAGCACAAATTGCGCGCGGGTTGTCACGCAGTTTGTCTACGTCAGATTTGGCCTCAAAGGTAGCCGAATTAGCTTTTCCTTAAAACACAAAAGTTGTAGCCCCTTGAGATAGCTTTCCAAAACATCAAAAATCATGTCATTTAGAGCTCTGTAGCCAGAGATATACTCAAAATACTAAGAACTGGTCGGAACAGCATTGCAGTACAAATGTGCTTCAGTAACTTGGGATTTTGACCATTGAAACGTGAGAAATGGACTTTGATGTCTCGTATGAATTGTAGAAAATTGTCTTAGCTTCAAAATACTTCAAGATTCATCCCAATCCAATGTCTCTAGCTCTATATATGATCAAAACACTGAAATATGTCCAAGCTGCCAAACTGTTTCCATTCCAATTCTTCTTCGCCTATTTCTTCATTGCACTCCAATCAATTGAAATCGAGTTGAAGCTATCAAAACCCTACAAAATGGTGTAAAAACACTTTTAAATCATACTATTTACACAATTTGGCATTAAAATCATAAAAGAGAAGAAATAGCTAAGAAATAGAGAAAAACTCATGGAAAACCCTAAAAACCTAACCTAAAAAAACTCATGGAAATTTGATTTTTCTCACACACGCACGGTTTTTTTCCAAAAAACCTTTATTTTCAAAAGGGTCATCAAGACCGGACCGTCTTTTAGGACGCGACAGTCAATGACCCCACTAGCACCCTTTACACCTTTTACTTTTACGATTTTTCGGACGCGACAGGATTTTGGCGACTCCACTGGGGATCACTAGTGAGTCCGAGCACTAAGCTTAATCACATTTTCCTTATTTAACCCTTCTATTCCATCGCGTTTGGATGTTAGGATTGCATTTTTCTTTTTTAGATTTTTAAGTTTTTCTTTTGCATATCACACACTTCCCGTCTCTCGGCTACTTATGTGATGTATGTATGATTTATTTACTTATTATTGCTTTATTCGACCGCGCTTGCATTTTGGGAGGGGATCAGTCACCCTTAGAGGCCACGCTTTATATTCCCTTCCTCTCATAAGGAGCACTTCATACGTGCATTCGATAGTTTTTTACCCTTTTTCTCTTTTTGGTAGGTTACCACCCACCCATCCCTTTAGGACTAGGATCGATCTGCCTAGACATGCGGCCATTCGCATTCGTGCATGTAGCGGTGTCTAGGGGAATCACTCGAGCCACCGACCAAGGGCTTTGGAATTGACGGATTTGTTACTTTTTGGATCCCTCAGTCTGAAGGTTCGGGAACCGAAGCCTTAATTGAGTCTAGATGCATTAGTGAGCCCAACCTCATGCATCCATGTAGAATAACCTAGGATAGAATCAGCTTTACCCTGCTAGGTACATCAGGCACGAGAGGAGGGAATCTACCCCCCCTTTTACTTTTTCTGTTGTATTGCTATTTTTGCTTTATCAATGTGTTATGTGATATTTGTTGATTAAACTAACGCACACTCTCTCTCTTATTCTTTGATTGCATCCACAACCGTAAAATAAAGAGACCTGGCATGGTGCTCTCATAGGAAGCCAACCCTCTTTTGACACGTTTAAATTTTTTTTTTTTCATAATTGATTTCCTCGAAAAAGATGGATTGTAAAAAAAATATCCAAAAGTCAAGTCGTTGTAAATTGTGTAAAAATCTCGAAAATCTAGTTTTTCAATAAAAGGTGTAACTTTAAATCTTTTTCAAAGTTTATTCATTCTTGTCGTACTTGTCAATTTATCCGAACTAATTTCTTTTTAAGTCAATAAATGCACCCAAGAGGTCAAATTTTTGCACAGCTTGTGTTTATCAGTTAAAATAAAAAATAAAAAAAAAAAGAAAATAAAAAAAATAATAAATTTAATTTACGTCATTTTTCGCTATATCCCACGCCCTCCTATCCCACATTACACAAAAAATAATTTCATAAATTGACATTTTTACTTGTAAAGTTATGTTTCTTTTGTTGTGTCTTGTAAAGGTTCGACTCTTCAATAAAACATTTTCGAAGTCAATTACAGTTTATAATCCGTCTTTCTCAAAGAAATTTTGCATCATAAATAATTAATAATAAATAAATAAATATAAAAAAAAACTTTAGGACATTTATCAAGATTGGCATTTTTGCATATTTTAATCAGCTTCAATAATACTATCACCATGCATAAACTGTAGAGGGAATACCATTTCGGTAATCCCATGATAGGAAAGCCACCCTTTGGTCTTGGGTACATAACCCTAAAAGACATACACGTTTACATTTTCAGTATTATCCTTACGGGTGAGACCTTAGGTAAGGTAATCTGATAATAACTTTCTTTGTAGTCAGAATGGGTAGCCTGTGCAAAATCAACAAATCAAAGGAGATCTCTCAACTGCTCAGAAATTGGAGAAACGCTATGCATCCTTCGGAACAAAATCTAGTGTCACAACACTTGGGACATCTGGCATATCTGATCGATGTAGAGCCTAACGAAGCCATTATTAATGCTCTAGTGCAAGTTTGGGATCCCGAGCATTCAGTGTTCAAGTTTGGTGACTATGAGATGACAATCACACTGGAAGAAATAGTTAGATTTTTGGGGCTTTCACTCGATGGTAAGGGTCTGATATTTCCAACCATGAGCGACAAAAGAGAACTCAATAAATTCACAGGGTTGAGAGAGTCAGTATTAGCTGGACCGGCGCAGGCAAACTCAATAGAAATCAAACGTTTGTATCATTATTTTGGTTCAAGAGGATGTTTCGCCGCACAACAAAAGGATTTCTTTATCAGCACTGAAGATGCATGGTTTCAAAGACGAATTTGGGTCTATGGTTACGTGTTAGCTGGGTTTTTCCTTTTTCCAAGGCTAGATGACAAGGTAAATATAAGGATTGTGAAGATGATGTCTGAGCTTTTTCATGGGGTCGACAGACGTGATCTTCACCATAGTTCCAACCATCATTGCAGATATCTTTGTTGCATGTACCAAATGCAAGATAAAACCCGATTTCTTTTATGGTCCTAGCATTATACTCCAAGTTTGGGCCATGGAACACCTTTGCCGAAGATCGATGATAAGGTCAGGACTTGTTGTAAAGGATGTGAATTGAGTTCAATCTCATAACAAAAGACTCAATCAAGTGAATCAACCTAAAGAGGTCAAGGGATACTTGGAGCTGTTTAGTACATTGAGCTGAGGAAAAGATCTGCTGGGTTTTGGATTGGACTGAGTGTCGTAAACCGGTATTACAAAGTCTTCGAAAAAAAATTTATTCCACTATTAGGTATCAATGGGATTGCGCCTTACATACCTCAAAGAATCCTCCGCCAATTCGGTCGCATCCAGGGAATTCCTCCAGAACTGCAAATTGAAGACTTTCGTGTTATTTTTCAGCACGGGATTTGTCCTGAGAATATTCCGAGAAAGTCAGAAATCACAGAAGCATGGGGAAGTCGTTGCACGGACCAGAACATCTCCTTTGATTCAAAGAACAAAGGCACTCCTAGGACTACTCCGCAATATGACGAATGGCTTAGGAATCAGAGTCATCCAAAGAACAAAGCATGGTTGACCCCTTTGAGGAAATCAGTCGATTGAAAGCCCTGTTGGAAATGAAAGATCGCGAAATAATACAAGTGAAGCAGAATTCTGAGAAGAACAAAGAGGCATATGAATCTGTCAAGCAACTTTACGCAGAAGCGAACAAGAGTTACGAGAGAAGAAAAGGAAATGCTTGAAGCTGAAAGACGACATCAATCACACGATGAACAGGTACTCTTGGGAGCCGGACCATAGCAAAGCTCAAGCGCTTGGAAGATCAGTTGAAGAAAGTCTTAGAATGTGTAGATGAGTTGACTGAATGATGTATTCTCTTATATTGAGATGTTAAGGAAAATAGTGAGGGTTTTGTCTTTTATGTTCAAGTTGTATGGAAGTTGACTCAAGAAATGAAAAAGGCTATTTCTTTCAGAGTTGAAGTTCATCCTGTTCAAATATTTAAAGGGGGGTCTCACCCTAAAGGATTGCATTTCATGCTAGGCCTACCCTTGGCATAATAAGGGTTCCCCCTAGGACATGCATTGAAATTCTTTATACACTTACTAACTTCAATATTTTTCTCTTTTTCTTTTAATTAAACAATAAATTTTGACAGTATCAATAATGAAAGGACGACTGAATCAGTTTCCTCTCCAATATAAATTTCAGGTACGTTAAACCATAGCTTCATTTCAAAGAAGCCCCATCGTTACCAGGTCTCGAAGTCAAGCCTTGAAGCAGTGCAAACATGAGTTCAACTCAGGAATTGTCCGAAAGAGTAACTCAGGCCATACCAGTGGATTTTTCTGCATTGGGAGCTCAATTGAGCGAGATGCTGGGTAAGTTCAATGATTTAAGTGCAGAAATGGCATCACAGAGGCGTGTCATTGACCAGCTCGTCACAAACAACAGTGGTAGTGACCCGACTAATCCTGTGCCGGTAGTTGACCACCCACCTGAACAAGTCAATCAACTGCCTCTCACGTCCAATGTGCCAACTATTTCACTCCCACCTTTAACCAACCCAATTGAAGGATTCCCTGTCCACTTCAACCATGACCTTCTGCATACGCGTCCGAACTTTGCTCAGACAAACCCGCCCAATTATCCCATTCCTCAATCTCATCCACAGATAAATCCGAACATCTTACCTAATCCTCAAGCACCTCATCACCATGCAGCAGAACCTTTTGTTTGGGACGTCGCTTCTCAGGGAAGGCCGGCTATAGATGAAATTGCTACACCTATAGACAAGGATTTGCTTAAGAGGCTGGATCGGTTTGAGGAGTTCATGAAGAAAAGTCAAGGATTGCACAAACATGGCGGATTGGATTATGATGATCTTTGTCTTTTCCCTGATGTCCAGTTGCCATTGGGTTTCAAGGCTCCCAAGTTTACCAAATACGATGGAACTGGTAATCCCAAAACTCATCTCAAGATGTTTGCTAACAAATTGGGCAAGCCGGTCGATGATGAAAACTTACCCATGCGTTTATTTCCTGAGAGTCTGGAAGGAGACGCGTTAGACTGGTATTCTAATCTAAACCTCAAGAGATCAGGACTTGGTTGGATTTGTCAACAGCTTTTCGTGAAGCAATATGAATTTAACTGTGAGTTGGCACCAACACGAACTACCCTGGAGAGCACCAAGAGGAAACCTTCAGAAGATCATAAGACCTATGCTAAACGTTGGAGAAAGCTGGCTGCTAAAGTTGAACCGCCCATGAATGAAGAGGAGATCGTTCGTACCTTTATTAAGGCACATGACCCACCATACTTTGAGGAAATCTTTCGCATGACTGGAAGCTCATTTGCTGCCATCATTAACAAGTTAGAAGAGTATGATGAATTTGTCAAGGCAGGAAAGATAGTTAATGTAACAGCTTTGAAATTGCAACTGGAGGCTTTGCAAAATCAGAATCAGAACAATAATGGGAAGAAGGCCCCATTTAAGAAGAAAGAGGGGGAAACTGCTTTTGTCTGGGATCAAGGCCCATCGTTTAGACCCAAAACCCAGAATCGTCCTTCATATGCTGCTTTTTACCCACAACCTACAAATCCTCAACCAGTCTACCACACTAATACATTGCCTCATTATCCTCAATCTGGTTATCCAAACTATCCACCTCCATTCCCAACTCCCCGGCCAACCTTTCAAAATTACCCTCGTCCCCACTATAATCGAGACCGCCACAACAAAACAACATCCACATCACACCAAACCCCTTTCAAAGCCAACCGAGACCAAATCCAAAGGCCACCCCGAACTTACACCAATTTGGGCCGTCCCATCGACCAATTGTATGAGCAACTGAAAGCTGCTGGCAAAATTGGAGTGATTCCGGCAAAGGTTTACAACAAGGGTTTACCTGCAGGATACAATCCTCAGGCTATTTGTGCATACCATTCGGGGAGTCCGGGACATTTCACAGCTAACTGTTGGGCTTTAAAGAATCAAATTCAAGACATGATTGAGTCTGGAGAGATTGTTCTTAGAAGGCGAGGAGAACAGGGACCAAATGTAAACAAGAATCCTCTCCCAGAACATGAAAATACTGTGGGAGCAATCACTGTTGATGATGAATTTGATGATCCTGACGTCATATATTGTGGATGAGTATGAGATTGAGAATATAATGGGGGATAATCTGATCAAGATAAGGAAGGAGTCAAATGTTGAAGATGCAGTAGTGAAGGACGGAGATGCTGTTTTAAAAGACGAATTGAAACAATCAGTGTTCGAGAAAGATGAGCCTTTCGTGTTAGAAGAATGTTTCGATCCTTTTGTTTTGGACGTACCGCCTTTTGAATGGGATGCACCAGATTCTGTTGTGCTTGAATTTCCTGAACAGATGCCTGTGAATAGTTTACAAGAAGTGCCTTGGAATTATGAGGAGCCTGTGTTGTTGATTGGAGATAAAAAATTGTTGAAGAAGAAGTAAGCGCTGTCACCAGGTCTGGGAGAGTTCTAGGAGATCATGAGAAGAATGATCCGCTCAAAGTCCAAGGAAACTCTGTGCCACCCAAGCAACCCGTATCTGAAAAAGAAGCTTTAGATTTCTTGAGATTGATTAAGAGAAGTGAGTATAAGATAGTGGAACAGTTGGACAAGGCGCCTGCTCATATTTCTTTTCTGAACCTGCTTCTGACCTCTGAGCCGCATCGAGAAGCTTTGCTCAAAGTGCTTAACGAAGCTCAAATCCCTAAGGATGTCCCTGTTGACAAGTTCTCTGGTATGGTGGGCAATATTCTGGCTTCTAATTGTATTAGCTTTTCGGATGATGATTTGACTGCTGAAGGAATTGGACACAACAGAGCACTCTACATATCAGTACGTTGTAATGAAAAATTATTGCCGAGGGTTTTGAGTCGATAATGGATCAGCTTTAAACATTTGTCCATGGGGTACTCTTGTCAGGTTAGGATTATCTGATACTAAACTGCGTCCATCTACTGTCGTGGTAAGGGGTTTTGACAGAACAAGGAGGGAGCCAATGGGAGAAATTGATTTAGTTTTAGAGGTGGGACCAGCTCAGTTTCAAATTCCTTGTCAAGTTATGGATTTCTCCGGTGCCTACAACGTGCTTTTAGGAAGACCGTGGATACATACCTCCAATTTGGTGCCTTCTTCGTTGCATCAAGTACTAAAATTTGTTATGAACAATCAGTTGATCACTGTATTTGCTGAGGATGATTGTGCAATGATGGTCAATGCCAACTCCAAAGGGAAGGACAGTGGAAAAATCTCCGTTTCTGCTCATAGGGTTGAAGATGTTGTTTCTGCAGGACGAATTTTCAAAACTGAATCATTTGTACCGGAAGCCAGTGTCATGATGGCTAAAGAGATGATTCGAGGGGGATATGAGATAGGAAAGGGTCTTGGGCGAAATTTGCAAGGGCTGTTGGAACCAATAGAGCTCCCAACGCAAAAAGACACGTTTGGACTAGGTTTTCTTCCAACTGCAAGGGATCGAAAGGAGATGAAAGCTCGAAAGATTGCTGAAAGAGAAGGAAAGCTGACCGAATTGCACATTCCACCACTGCACTGTTCTTTCGCTCGCCCATCAGGGGAAATGATGTCCAGTTTGGGTGACAATGACTCCGATGATGAAATTCTGTTGGACATGTCTCAGTTGTTCGTAGGGGTCATTTCTGATGCTGAGTCATCTGGGTCTTCTGAGTTCCCAACAATTCCTAAAGATGGCATTCAGAATTGGACTGCTGGTTATCTTCCCTCTCGAAGGGAATTTCGGTAAATTTAAGGGGATTGTCTTTCACTCGAATCTATGTTTAGATAGGGTCTCATGTAGAGTCTTTTATTGGATATTTATGTTACTTTTGGGTCTCGTTACTTTGTTATGTTAATGTTTCATGTTAAAAGTGTCTTTTGAGTAGTTAACGTGATCTTTTAATTTGTCAGTTGTTTTAAATTCAATGAAATGAAAGACTCCTCTTATTGGTTTTCGACTGTTCTTAATTTTTTATTGTATGTGTTTGTTTTCTCTTTTTCTCAGATGGCCATCAATAAAATCATTTGACCCTTTGGATGTCACTATTCTAGAAGTCGATGATTGCCATCTCGATATCTCTCACGAATTTGAAATCATGCAATTTGACACTCAAAACGAGAGTGATACCGAAGAAGAATATGAGTCTTTATCAAAAATTCTCGAACAACATGAAGAGAAACCTAAACCGAACTTAGAAGAAACAGAAGTTATTAACATTGGTACTAAAACGGAGGTCAAAGAAATCAAGATCAGCATGCATTTGAATAAGAAACAAAAGCAAGAAATGGTAGAATTTTTTACTACATTTCAAGATGTCTTTGCTTGGTCTTATGATGATGTGGCTGGAATTTCCACGGACATAGTGGTTCACAGATTGCCAACTGATCCAAATGTCCCACCTGTGAAGCAAAAACCTCGTAAGTTTAAACCGGATATGAGTCTTAAAATTAAGGAGCAAATTGTGAAACAGCTCAATGCTGAGATTATCATGGTATCTCATTATCCTGTGTGGCTATCAAATCCGGTACCCGTCCCAAAGAAAAATGGAGAAGTGCGAGTCTGCATTGATTATAGAGACCTTAATAAAGCAAGTCCAAAAGATGATTTTTCCGTTGCCAAACATTCATATTCTTTTGGATAATACCGCAGGGCATGAGATCGTATCCTTTGGAGATTGTTTCTCAGGGTATCATCAAATTCTAATGGCGGAAGAGGATAGAGAAAAGACTGCTTTTGTCACTCCATGGGGAACCTTTTGCTATAGAGTGATGCCTTTTGGATTAAAAAAAGCTGGAGCTACCTACCAAAGAATGATGACTACGTTGTTTCATGATATGATCCACAAGGAGATGGAGGTTTACGTGGATGACGTCATAATCAAATCTAGGAAGGTGGAGGACCATTTGGTTGATTTGAGAAAATTGTTTGAAAGATTGAGAAAGTATAATTTGAAATTGAACCCTGCCAAGTGTGCTTTTGGAGCCCCGGCCGGTAAGTTGTTGGGCTTTCATTGTTAGTAAGAAGGGCATAGAGGTAGACCCTGCCAAGATTAGGGCAATTCGTGATATGCCTGTTCCAAAAACTCAAAAAGATGTGAAGAGTTTTTTGGGAAAAATCAACTTCATCGGTAGGTTTATTGCTCAATTGACTTCTACTTGTGAGCCTTTGTTCAAGTTGTTGAGAAAAAATGCGCCAATGGAATGGAATGATCATTGCCAGCGTGCTTTTGATAAGATTAAGGACTACTTGCTAAACCCTCCTGTTTTAGTACCACCTCAGCCTGGAAAACCTTTAATCATGTATCTTTCTGTACTTGATGAAGCCGTTGGATGTGTTTTGGGCCAACATGATGATTCAGGAAAAAAGGAAGCAGGCAATTTATTATTTGAGCAAGAAGTTTACGGCTTATGAGATGAATTATTCATTTTTGGAAAGGTTGTGTTGCGCACTAGCTTGGGCTGTTCAAAAACTCCGACATTATCTTCTTGATCATACTACTTACCTCATTTCCCGCTCTGATCCTTTAAGATATTTGTTGGAAAAACCAATAACCACCGGACGCATGGCCAAATGGCAAATGATCCTTTCAGAATTCGACATTGTCTTCACCACACAAAAGGCAGTGAAAGGACAGGCCATAGCGGATCACTTGGCAGAAAATCCAATAGATGATGGTTATCAACCACTCAACACTTATCTACCAGATGAAGAGATCCTGTTCGTTGGGGCCGTTGAAGACATGAATGAGCAGTACACAGAGTGGAGATTATTCTTTGATGGAGTTTCGAATTCTTTCGGAGCTGGAATTGGGGCAGTTTTGGTATCACCAGAAGGGAAGCATTATCCTGCAACGGCTAAATTATGTTTTCCTTGTACTAACAACATGGCCGAGTATGAAGCTTGCATATTAGGGTTAAAGATGGCCTTGGAGATGGAGATTAAGGATTTGCTGGTTTTCAGTGATTCTGATTTGCTGGTGCATCAGACACTTAAGCATTGGGCAACTCGAGATTCTAAAATCATGTTGTATCATTGTAGCCTCCTCAATTTGGCTGCCAAGTTTAGGAATCTGGAGTTCCGGCATATTCCGCGAACTCGTAATGTCTTTGCGGACGCTCTGGCCACAATATCTTCCATGATCAAACACCCTGATGAGTTAATAATTGAGCCTATCCAAATTCGGCTTCAAGAGGAACCGGCCCACTGTTTGCGCGTCGAGTCAGAATCTGATGGTCTTCCCTGGTTTCATGATTTGAAAGAATATCTAAAGAATGGATTTTATCCCTCAGGTGCTAGTACAGTGTCTAAGAATTTTCTCCGAAGAATGTCTACGAGATTTTTTCTGAATGGAGAAGTTCTATACAAAAGAACAAGTGACTTGGGTCTCTTAAGATGTGTCGATGAGAAAGAAGCGGAGTATTTAATGAAAGAGGTACATAGTGGGGTATGCGGCCGCATATGAATGGACACTTGCTGGCCAAGAAGATCATGAGAATAGGATATTTTTGGCTCACCATGGAGCATGACTGTGTTGTATTCGTCAGAAAGTGCGTTAAGTGTCAAGTACATGGTGATGTAATACACGCCCCTCCTTCGGAACTGCATAGTATGACTGCTCCTTGGCCGTGCTCAATGTGGGGAATGGATGTGATTGGAGTCATCGATCCTCCCGCCTCAAATGGACATAAATTCATTCTGGTGGCGATTGAGTATTTCACCAAATGGGTAGAAGCAGAATCTTACAAGCAAGTAACCAAAAAGGTGGTAGCAGATTTCCTCAAGAACCACATCATTTGTCGTTTTGGTGTACCCGAAACTTTGATCACTGACAATGCAAGGAATCTCAATAATGACATGGTAGATGGATTGTGCGGTTTATTCAAGATCAAGCACAGAAACTCCGCTATCTACAGGCCTAAGGCTAATGGTGCTGTCGAAGCTGCCAATAAGAACTTGAAGAAAATTATTCGAAAGATGATTGATACTTATCGAGATTGGCACTGAGAAGCTGCCTTTTGCACTTTTGGCCTATAGAACCGCAATTAGAACTTCAACTGGGGCAACTCCTTATTCTCTTATGTATGGAATGGAGGCAGTTTTACCTGCAGAGGTAGAAATTCCTTCTTTGCGCATTTTGATGGAAGCCCAATTGGAAGAGGCCGAGTGGTTGAGGGAACGTCATGAGCAATTGGCATTCATTGATGAGAAGAGGTTAAATGCTATCTGCCATGGACAATGTTACCAGCGGCGAATGGCTCGTGCTTATAATAAGAAAGTCAGATCGCGTCCATTTGAGGTGGGGGATAAAGTCTTGAAACAGATCTTGCCAAATCAAGAAGAGGCCAGAGGCAAGTTCGCCCCAAATTGGCAAGGTCCTTTTATTGTGAAAGAGGTACTATCAAGAGGAGGTCTTATTCTGACAGAAATGGATGGTAAAGATTTTCCCCAAATCATCAATTCAGACATGGTGAAAAAGTTTTATATTTGATTAGTAAATTTTCTTTTAAAATTATTACAAAAGAGGACGGGTTAAAGGCGGGCCTTCTTTCTTTTCCCTTGAACATTTTCTTCCCCTAGTTTTCCCTTTTGAGCCTTCAGAATTTAAAAATTTCGTTTCATAACCCACTTGATGGTCGCACCCCACACTGGGGCAAAAATTTATTGTTTCTTATAGATTGTTGTTCAAAAAAAAAAAAAGGAAAAGAGGATGAAAATGAGAAGAAAAGAAAACCCCATGAGAAAGCAATCAACTGGGGCAAATTCAAAATTCAAAAAAAAAATGAATGAAATGATGATGAAAATGAATGAAAAATGAATGAAAGGAAATCCCAAAAATGCCAGAAATGAAAGTTGGGATAGTGCATTTTAAAATTGCGACCTCAAGATAATCAACCCTTTCATAAATTCTGCTTTCTAGCCTTAACATTTCAAACACCTTACTTGACCCCGTTACAAAAGCCAAGAATGTTACCGACCTCCGTCTTTATTTTGTGATAATTTTGATATGAAAATTTGCAAATCAATATGGCATATGATGTTAATATATCTATCCCTAATTAATCAAGGGGAGATTGTCCTACTGATGCCAAATGACTCAACGCCAATCTGATCTGATGAAAAAGGGCATGACTGTCCAAGACTGGAGTGATTGTTGTTCCTATGAAAAGGCGAAAACCCGAAAGGGCTGTCGAAAAAAAAAAAAAGAAAAAAAAGAGAAAGAAAAAAAAAAGAAGAAAAAAAAAAGAGAAAGAAAAAAGAAAAAGGAAAAGAAAAGGGGAGGGGGAGAACCTTAGTGAAAACCCGAAAGGGCGCTAAGGTGGAAATCTTATGCACATAAACGAAGTCGGTTAAAGGAGGAGTGACAAAACTGAAAGAGCTGGTGACTATGTTTCGCTTGGGTCTTTCTCTCCATAGTTGTTCTTCTTCTGGCGATATCGAGTTTCTGATTGATGACATCCAAAAGGGTCAAGTGCGATATTCTTGGTCAAAAACCCAACTTCAACAGTGTATATAAGTCATTTGGTTACTTTTTTTTTTGAAATTCTTAATTTATCTTTAATAAAGGTTATTTTATATTTATTTTCGTGTTGTGTTGTATTTGCATTTTTGGAGACTTTGTTTTCAATAATGTAAAACATGATACTTGCATAAAAAAAAAAAAGAATGATGATGGATTTAAATAAATTTGTCTTTGCATTACTCATTTCATATAGATTTGTGTTGAAAAGGCAATCCTCAGTAATTTATCATAAAGGAACATAGCAGGTGATAATATTTTATGAGGCATCGCAAGAGGTCAGTTAAAAGATGTTGATGAACGGTAAAATCGGAGATAGCTCGTCAAGAGTGGACTATGGATTGGATTTTGACTCCCAGAACTCATGTTTATACGCTTCTTAAGGCCTGATAGACCTCACGGTGGCGGCACATTATCTAATCATGTTTTACTTCCCATCTACAGTAAGGTTGTGAGTTCATTATTGACACTTGGTCGAAAGAGTCAAATTAGGACAAAATTTTGAAAGTAAAGTTTTATTTGATTCCAGTTTACACTGGGGCAAATTTTATAAGGATTGATTTCAAATAAATTTTTTTTGCTTTGAACAAGGCCAAAGTTTGAAAGGAAGGAGTTCAAATTGATTTGAATTTCATATACTGGGGCAAATTTTTTTGATAAAAAATTTGGATCTCAAAGTGTCTTGATGCGTTTTGCCTTAGATAGAATTTTAGAAAAGATTGATTTACACTGGGGCAATTTGTTCGGAAGGATTAATTTCAAAAAGGGATCTTTGATGCCTTGTAACATGTCATATTTTTGATTGGAATGATTTCAATTTGGTTTGACCATCGGGGATAAATTTTGTAAAGAATGATTTTTGACAATGTTTGAACACTGAGAAAAATGCGGATTCATATTGGATACGAAGTGCTGACTTATTTCGTAAACTGCTTTCAATATTTTAATCATTTTTCACATTTGTCCAGCAAACTGAACGTTTTCCACATTGCTTTGTGGGCTGATCTTTTCGACATAAAAAAAAAAAAAAAATAAAACAAAACCTTTTCATGCATGTCAGCAACTGGACCTTCACAGTTATTTTTCAAGTTTGGGCAAACCGAAAATTGCATTGTCATCTCACCCAGCAAATGGGTGCATGTCCAGCAGACTGGACTTCACGTTTATTTTTCAAGTTTTGGCAAACCAAACTTTGCATTGCATTTCACCCAGCAAACTGGGTGCATGTCCAGCAACTAGACCTTCACGTTTAATTTTTCTTAGTACTTACCCCAGCAAACTGGGTGCATGCCCAGCAAACTGGACCTTCACGAATAATTAATAAATCTTACAATTGATAGTAGCTTTTTAATCTGGTAAAAAATATTAGTACTAGTTTTAAAATATTTCTTGTTTGTTTATGGGATTGGTCTTCTCCTTCCCTAACCAGCCTTTGAACTTTTTAAGGTTTCAAGTTGAAAAGCCATCCAAGGTTTACTGAGCTGTTCTTCTGGTGCCTACATATCAACTAATCACCCAAATGTCTTCCCACAGTGTCACAATCTCAAAATCTTCCTCCATATTTCATGGAAAGTTGATAAGAATCTCTTGCATTTTCTGTGATCTGTTTGAATATATCCAAGAAAGATTTATGTTTGAATATCGATTTATGTTAATCGTCTCACATTAACTACGTAAATTGTTTTGTAGATTTTGTTGTTTACTGTATTTTCATAGCTCAATCAAACTCCATCAACGATTGTAACTTTCCAATTGGACACGTCAGCCTACACATATTTCGTCCCATATCTGATAAAATACGCAACATACGTTAACTGGTAGGTATATCTATGACAGTAAAAAGCGGTCTATTTTTTTTCTTTTTGAATGCTGGGCTGTGCATGGATGTTAGCATATTTTAGGCCATGTCTTATCATTTTCATGTAGGTCATCAGACTGGTTTTCATGACTTTTCTTTACGTTACTATTTCTGTACACGTACTTTGAGAAAAAAAAATGATTCTCTTTTCTTTCTTGGAATTACATGCACTGCAAGTTGTGTTCACAAGTGTATCTAGTCATCGATTATTACAATAATATGCCATTAGATATCATAATATTTGGGTCATAATCCATTCCTGAAGCAAGTTTGAGTTTCTCTCATGAATTCTTATAATTAGTTTACAAGAAATGAGAAGTTAAGAACTTTTCAATGAGTAACTTTATTGCAAAGTGATTACGACATTTTCAAGGTAAACGCTATTTTATTGACTTACCATATAATAAGTCAAGTGATTAAGAATTTAAGTGACCAGAAATGGTTAGATCTAGCAGTAGTCTTCTGTATAAAGCATGTTCATACTCTGTTTTCATTGGCTTACCATATTAAATTATGTTTAATTTGCTTACTATTATGAATATGAAGTTCAATCTTACTTGCAGCCAGAATATTGAGATTTTTATGAAATTTTGGCGCAACTGTGAGGAAAATGATGATGTATGGCAAAGATTGAGTACTTTGTGAAGGAATCAAACTTAACAAAAATATTAAAAGATGTTTCTTTTGTTACCTTTTTTTTGGTTCAATTGCATATACGAATTCCGTTAAGATGAAGCTAGAATAAATGAAAGATGTCATTTATTTCGTTGGTCAATAAAAAGAAGAAAAAAAAAAAGATGCATCTACATCATTGTTGGATCGAAGATCAAATGACTAACTTATTTCTGGTACTACATTATTTTTGTTTTTGGCTATTAATGATAATTTTGTGTTATTAAACAAGCATAATAAGAGAAGTGCTTTACGAGCAATAATTTGTATACTTGTTTGGCTTCTTGAATTTATGCTTTTAATTAATTTGTACAACTATTATTAGCACTTGTGTGTGAATTGTACCTCATCTTTTTATCCTAATAGACGATCTCCAGTTGGTATTGTCTAACAGTTGAGTAATATGATGAGTGTCTAATATCACCTTTTGCCTAAGAATACAACCTTATTGGGGTGTGTGATATGATGAGTGTGAATGCAAGCAAGTTTTTGGTATTGTCTAACAGTTGAGTAATTGCTAATGTTATTGCTTTTGTAGTAGTTGCTACTACTTCTTTTTTTAATCTACAACTGCTGCTTTTTTTTTGCAGCTACAACTGCTTTTTTTTTGCAGATATAATTGCTACTTTTTTGCAGCTATAACTGCTTTTTTTTTTGGTAGATATAACTGCTGTTTTTTTGCAGCTATAACTGCTTTTTTTTTTGCAGATATAACTGCTGCTTTTTTGCAGCTATAACTGCTTTTTTTTGCAGATATAACTGCTACTTTTTTGCAGCTATAATTGCTTTTTTTTGCTTGCAAATATAATTGCTGCTTTTTTGCAGCTATAACTGCTTTTTTCTGCAGATATAACTGCTGCTTTTTTGCAGTTATAACTACTTTTTTTTTTGCAGATATAACTGCTGCTTTTTTCTAGCTATAACTGCTGTAGTTGTGCTATTTTTCCTTGTGAAAACTTCTGCTACTACTTGTTGATGTTTTATGTAATATAGAACGATGGCTAAACTGATGGAGTTTGATATTGAAGGTTCGTAGGGATGGTGAATGGGGCACAGGGCCTTAGGGATGGTGAATGTGGCATGGGTTCAACATGCACTGTCTGCGTCTTTGTTTTTGCGTGTTATTGAAAGACATTTCGTCTGGCTGTTCTATTTCTATATAAGAATTTTTGCTGGGTATTGGAAATATGGTCTTATGTTGGGCCAGATTTGGGTTTGGTTTGATGCTAATTGCAACTGCATGCATAGTCTGCCAGGGTTCAATTTGTCTTCATTACTTTATAGTATGAGATTTTGATGAGAGACTAAGTTGAGGGTTTAGCATTATATTTCCTCTCTGTTATTTCCTTGTTTTGGTTCTTGGTCCTCTCTCATTTTTTCTTTTTCGAATAGTTTTTATTTATAATATGTTTATGTTTTTTATTGTCAATGTTGCTTGTTTTTACTTGTTATGAAGTATAGTTTTATGTCAACAACATCATAATTGTTGCCTTCAGGTTTCACCAGTGCCACCCAACTCTGTGCTCGGGGTGCTCGAAAGCATTCAGATTGATACAAGATCAACTAAACTTGACAAGATACTGGAAGGTGGATCAATTGTAAGCAAAGCTAGAACTCTTTTTTAGTGATTTTAAAATTGTACCTTTGAAATTATGAGGAATTGAAACTGGATCTATTTGTTTTTTCTTGTTTTTTTTGAAAGAAATTGTTTTTCTTCTTATACATTACCATAAGCTCTTTGATAGAATGTACTAGGATCTACATGAAGCACTTGTTTTAGTGGACCTGCTTTTGTTTTCAATTGATTTGAAAAATATTGACGATCAGTTGTAGCTGAAGTTACTTCTAACCAACTGATGTCAAGGCTAGTATTTTATCATTTTTTTTATTGTGTTTGGTGTATGTTTATGCTTCTTATTTCATGTTGTTCTGCGTTTTCCAATCTACTATCTATTTTATGTGTTGTAACTTGTCGTAATTTCTGTACTATGTGTATAATTTACTTTCATGCTTTTAGTATGCAAATTTTATGAGTTTTGCCTTACGAAAAATTGTTAAATGAAGTTGTATGATATTGATGTCCATAAGAAGTTCTGATTCTTCTTAGAATCTCATAGGGAAGTTTACACTCATCTTTCCATTTTCCTTCTTGGTGGAACTATTGTGCAAGTGGAATATTCCTGTGCAAATGACATGTGCATAGGAAATGTCTACATTCAATCATTGAATATATGACCTGGGACTCTTTTGTGGCATACAATGTTTTAGGTGACTTGATTAACACCAACCGACAATGACTTGTCACATCTCTAGATAACTTGATATCGTCGCAATTTAATTACAAAAGTAGCAACTTTATACTTTATTATTTGGTCAATTGTCTACTTTATATGGAGCTGATTTTTACTCTTCATTTGCTCTTTCCTTCCTAATTCATGGATTAGCATCATGTGAGAATAATAATAACTCCAAGAATATTATAATTTAACGATAACAACTTTACCGTTGCCTCATTTTAGGTTGCTAACACATAGATAATATGGATCATCAGTGGGTAAAGAATTGGAATCGGATATCCCCTGAGTACATGGAGGGGATAAAGGAGTTTATTCAGGTTGCCAAACAAAATTTGAATTCTAAGGGGTTAGCTTTATGCCCTTGTTTTGATTGTCTCAATACGAATCATCAAAGCATAGATGTTATTAGAGCTCATTTGATTAGAGTGGGAATCAATGACTCGTACACACGATGGGTGTACCATGGTGAGAAAGAAATTAACGAGGAAAATGTGGGCGATGAGGATTTTGTGGCGGATGAACTTGATGGCTTGGGAGCAGGACTGCATGATGGTTTTGGTGATCAATTTTTCAATGTAGGGCCTATGGATGATTTAGATGGAAACGAACGATCAACTGCTGAAGAGGCCCGTTATGAGAAGCTATATGAAGCTGTCCATAATCCACTATACAAGGGATGCCAGATTTCTGCTTTGACATTTGTTATGAAGCTAATGAACATAAAAGTGATGAATAAGTGGAGTGACAATTCATTTGAGGTGTTGTTAAAACTTCTCCATGAAGTACTCCCAAAGGGTAATAGTTGTCCACAAAACTATTATGACAACAGAAAACTTCTTTCTGAAGTAGGTTTGGGATATGAACTTATTGACGTTTGTCAATATGATTGTGCCATCTTTTATGGTGAAGATAGAAATGCCACCGTGTGTCCTGTTTGCAAAAATAGTCGCTATGTTTGTAACAAAATGCCACATAAGAGGTTGCGATACTTCCCTATCACACCTCGCCTGAAGCGACTTTATTCTTCAAGGCACACGGCGAGAGACATGCGTTGGCATAAGGAATTTCGTAGAGAAGAGCCTGGGGTGTTGCGTCATCCTGCTGATGGGAAGGCTTGGAAACACTTTGATGACTTATATCCTAAATTTGCTGCTGATTCAAGGAATGTGCGATTGGGGTTAGCTTCAGATGGATTCAATCCGTTTAGCAATATGGCAACAGCACATAGTCTGTGGCCTGTAATTTTGATGCCCTATAACATGCTGCCTTGGCATACAATGCATAAGAGCAACTACATCTTAGCATTGTTGATTCCAGGTCCAAAGTCTCCTGGTAAAGACTTTGATGTCTTTTTAAGACCTCTTGTGGATGAGCTTAAAGTCTTATGGTGCAACGGAGTTCAAGCATATGATGAATATTCTCAGTCTCATTTCACTCTTCAGTGCAACAGTTATGTGGACCATCAGTGACTTCCCTGCTTATGCCTACTTATCTGGGTGGAGCACTATGGGAAAATTGGCATGTCCAATATGCCTTGGAGACACTCGATAAAGTCGAATTCGTGGAAAACAATGTTACACAGGGCATCAATGCTTCTTAAGCAATACACATTCTTCGCGAAAGAGCGTAGAATTCAATGGCAAAGCAGAAAGAAGAGGACCACCTCGTCAATTTTCTGGTGATGATATTTTGTTACAATTAGAGGAGGTACCTTTATGCACTCTTGGTAAAGCACCTAATAATGGGGACAGAAAGCGTAAACGCGGGGCTGATGAGTTAAATTGGTCGAAAAAGAGTATCTTGTTTGAGCTTCCTTACTGGTCAAAGTTGTTGATGCGTCATAATCTTGATGTCATGCACATAGAGAAAAATGTTTGTGACAATATCATAGGAACCTTGCTAGACGATCCTGTGAAGTCGAAGGATACTGCAAAAGCACGTCTAGACTTGGAAGATCTTAACATTCGTCCGAGAACTATGGTTGAGGGAGATGAATGGCAAATTTGTGAAACCGCATGCTAATTACACATTGAGTAAAATAGAATGTGCAGAGTTTTGCGACTTTATCAAGTCAGTTCGCCTACCAGATGGGTATGCATCGAACATCAGCCGATGTGCCACAGAGTCTAATACACTTGGAGGTATGAAAACACATGATTGTCATATCTTACTTCAAAAAATACTGCCTGTGGCCATTCTCTCATTTTGGATAAGAAAGTACGTGCAACATTGATAGAGTTTTGTCAATTTTTTCAAAAATTATGTGCCAAAACTTTATATGTTGAAGAACTTGAGGAGATGAAGGATGGCATCATTGTTTTGTTGTGCAAGCTCGAAAAGATATTTCCCCCGGCATTCTTTACTGTCATGGTGCATTTGTGTGTGCATTTGCCAGAGCAAGCATTATTTGGAGGACCAGTCAGTCAGAGATGGATGTTTGGCATTGAACGTTGCATGGGTACATACAAGGGATACGTTCGTAATTTTGCGCACCCTGATGGCTCTATTACTGAAGCATACACTGTTGATGAGGCTATTACTTTTTTGTCTCGTTATTTACATGATTCTGAGACGAGATTCACTCGTTTAGAACGTAATTGGGATGTACCGACTGCAGAATACAAGATAGAGTTATTCAACAACAAAATTCGTACTTTAGGGTCTCCTACATTTAGCAAGCTTGGGGTTGATGGCAATATGGTGCAGTGGTACATTCTCAATAACTGCGGAGACGAACTTGATGACTACATAAAGTGAGTTTGGAACATTCCAATGGCATTCTCAATAAAGATTTTAGTTCATTTTGATGTAAATACTAACATATTCTTTAAATGTAGTGAGGCATAAGGAAGTTTTGCGCTTAAGAAATGTACAAGCAGAAGATATTGAGGGTGTACAAAAACATGAATTTCCTTCTTGGTTCAAGAAAAGGTAAACATGATAAATATATATATTGATAAAAATTTCAAATTAAAATATCTAATAAAGTGTTTATAACAGATGGCAATTCTTAAAGCCAATGGTGATCCGAAAGCAAATGATGATATGTACTCATTGTCACAATGTGGCGGATGATTGTTACACAAGTTGGCATAGTTGCATTGTCAACGGTGTTAGATTTCGTTGCAAGAAACGTGATGACAAATTGAAGACACAATGTAGTGGCGTTTGTACATGGGGTGGTGATGAGAATAGTGATGTTGTTTATTATGGGGTTTTGCTTGAAATTTTGGAATTGGATTTCATTCATCAAAGAAAGGTATTCATGTTCCGTTGCAAGTGGTATAATAGTGATCCAAGGGGAAAGAGAATGGTGGTTGATAATAATTTAACATCAATTGACATTACATCTAATTGGTACAAAGAAGAACCATTTATTCTTGCCACACAAGCGCAACAATGTTTTTATTTGAATCACCGTGCTCGGGGAAAGAATGGATTGGTTGTCCAACGAGTAAATCATC
>JAMWEH010001040.1:0-29812 GCA_024721245.1 Mitragyna speciosa | reverse complement strand
TCAATAATGGACGAAATCAAGGCCGAGGCAATGGCCGAGGTCGTGGACGTGGTAAAAACCGTTACAATAATCGTGGTGATCACATGAAAGGTACAACTCACTACCAGAAGTGGGAGAGCAGTGACGAGAAAAATGGAAACCAAAATAAACAAAAAGTGGACAACAAGTGCTACCGTTGCGGCATGAAAGGCCATTGATCTCGTACCTGTCGTACTCCAAAACTATCTTGTTGATCTCTATCAAGAATCATTGAAGAATAAAGAGAAAAAGATAGAGACAAATTTTATTTATAATGATGGCCTTGACCATAGTCTTGTTGACAATGATTTTACTGATTTTACCACTTTAGATGTTGCTGATTTCTTTGTCAATCATCCTGAAGATGATACTAGTTATTTAGTTAGTGATGAAAATGTCCAAGAATAGATCTCTTAATTGTCTACTTTGGTGTAATAAATTTTTATTTGTTGTTTTCAAATAAAAATATTTATTATTAATGTTTGTTTTCATGATCTTTATATTCCATAAATATTGAACTTAAAATAAACAACTAAATAAATATATAATGCATCTCATTTGGAATTTTTGTTTTCTTTGAAGAAAATGGACATTTCAAAAATCAATGACAAAGAACTATGTCTGGCAGACAGTGCAACAACACACTCCATATTTAAAGACAAGAAATATCTTTCTTGTTTAATAATGGAAAAAACTCATGTTAGTACTATATCTGGTACTACAAAGTTGATTGAAGGTTCTGGAAGAGCAATAATAATTTTATCAAAATGAACAAAATTTTGCATTAATGATGCATTATTTTCTCCAAAGTCTCAAAGAAACTTGTTAAGTTTTAAAGATATTCGTCGAAATGGGTATCATATTGAGATTAGGAATGAAGGTAATAATGAATACTTGTATCTTACAAGTACTGGTTATGGAAAGAAAATTGTATTAGAAAAATTACCTTCTTATTCTTTTGAGTTGTATTATACATATATTAATACAACTGAAATATATACAACAGTAAATCAGAAGTTTACTGATCATGATAATTTTATTATTTGGCATGACCGGTTAGGTCATCCCGGTTCTATAATGATGCGAAGAATATTAGAGAATTCATGTGGTCATTATTTGAAGAGCCAGAAGATTCTTCAATCAAATAAATTCTCATGTGCTGCTTGTTCTTAAGGCAAATTAATTATAAAATCGTCACCAGTAAAAATTCGTACCGAATCTCCTGCATTTTTAGAACTCATACATGGTGATATTTGTAGGCCTAATTCACCCACAATGTGGACCATTTCAATATTTTATGGTATTAATTGATGCATCAACTAGATGGTCACATGTATGCTTATTATCAACTCGTAATTTGACATTTGCGAAATTACTAGTAGAATTAATTCGGTTACGAGTGCATTTTCCAGATTATCCTATCAAGATGATACGTCTTGATAATGCTGGTGAATTTACATCCCAATCATTTAATGATTATTGTATGTCTATTGGGATAAGTGTTGAACATTTGGTAGCTTATATTCATACACAAAATAGGTTTAGCAGAATCGTTTATTAAGCGCTTTCAGTTAATTGCAAGGTCATTGCTTTGGAGATCTAAACTCCCAATACGTGCTTGGGGGCATGCTATTTTGCATGCTGCAGCATTAATTCGCATAAGACCAATGAATTATCATGAGTTTTCTCCCCAACAAATAATTTTTGATCGAGAACCAAATATTGTCATCTTAAAATTTTTGGATGTGCAGTTTATGTTCCAATTGCTCCACCACAACGCACAAAGATGGGTTCTCAAAGGAGGTTGAGAATATATATTGGATATGAATCTCCATCTATAATAAAATATTTTGAGCCAACAACTGGAGATTTATTTACGGCTCGTTTTGCTGATTGTCATTTTGATGAATCAGTTTTCCCAACATTAGGGGGAGAAAATAAACAGCCGGTCAAAGAAATTAGTTCTAATGAATTATCATTATCTCATTTTGATCATCGTACAAGACAATGTGAACTGAAAGTTCAAAAGATAATTCATTTGCAAAATTTAGCAAATCAGTTGTCAGATGCTTTTACTGATTCAAAACGTGTGACTAAGTCACATATATCGGCTGCTAATGCTCCAATTCGAATCGATGTTCCTAAAGAACCTTTTACCACTAGTAATGAATTAAAGGCGCCTGCAAAACGTGGTAGACCCGTTGGTTCCAAAGATAAAAATCTTCGGAAATAAACTGGACAAATAATCAAGATGACAAAATCGAGGAAATTGAAAATTCTGAAAAAACTCCAAAAAAGAAAACTTTTGAAAAGTTTTCTAACATGACAAATAATAAACTTCCAGAAGAAGTTCAGGTACCTGAAAATTTTAATAATCATGAGATCTCAATCAATTATGTCATAACTGGAGAAAGATGGAACCGATGTAGAACTAACATCGACAATAAATTTACCTATGTTGAAGCAATTTCTATCATGAATGAAAATGAGGAATCATGAACCAAAGTCCTGTAGATGAATGCAGACGTAGAAATGATTGGCCAAAATGGAAGGATGCAATTCAAGTAGAGTTAAATTCACTGGCAAAACGTAAAGTTTTTGGACCAGTAATACGCACACCTGAAGAAGTGCAACCAGTAGGTTATAAATGAGTATTTGTGCGAAAACAAAATGAGAAAAATAAAATTGTGCTGTACAAGGCACGACTTGTCACACAAGGTTTTTCCAAAGACCTGGCATAGATTATGAGGAGACATATTCTCCAGTGGTGGATGCAACAACTTTTCGTTATTTGCTTAATTTGGCAACAAATGAACGACTTGAAATGCGTCTTATGGATGTTGTAACAGCCTATTTGTATGGCTCACTTGATAATGATATTTACATGAAAATTTCCTGAAGGATTTACACTACCAAAAGGTCATGATTCTAGGTTTTCGAGAACTTTATTCAATTAAATTGTGTAAATCTTTATATGGGTTGAAATAGGTTGGACGCATGTGGTACAATCGCCTTGGTGAATATTTGATGAAACAAAGCTACATGAATGACCTTATTTGTCCATGCGTTTTTATTAAGAAATCTAGATCCAAATTTGTAATCATTGTAGTTTATGTTGATGATCTAAATATTATTGGAACTCTTGAAGAGGTTAAAAATGCTGCTAATTACTTGAAGCAAGAATTTGAAATGAAAGATCTTAGGAAAGACAAAATTTTGTCTTGGATTACAAATTGAGCACTTAGAAAATGACATCTTTTTGCATCAGTCGGCTTATACAGAAAAAGTGCTTAAACGATTTGATATGAAAAAGCACGCCCTTTGAGCACACCTATGATTGTAAGATCACTTGATGTGCATAAAGATCCTTTCCGACCTCGTGAAAATAATGAAGAGATACTTGGTCCAGAAGTACCGTATCTTAGTGCTATTGGAGCATTAATGTATCTTGCAAATCATACACAGTCCTGATATATCATTTGCTGTGAATCTACTTGCAAGGTATAGTTTCTTCACCTACCCGAAGCATTGGAATGGCGTTAAACATATATTTCGCTATGTTCAGGGTGTAAAGGATATGTGTCTTTATTATTCCAATGCACTCAAAGCTGATCTAATAGGTTATGCAGATGTTGGATATTTATCCGATCCTCATAACGCTCGATCACAAATTGGGTATATATTCGCATGTGGTGGTACAGCTATTTAATGGCGTTTCATGAAACAAACTATAGCTGCCACTTCTTCTAATCATGCCGAAATATTGGCAATTCATGAAGCAAGTCGAGAGTGTTTTTGGTTAAGATCTGTGATACATCATATTCGAGAGGCATATGGTTTGCCCTTAAACAAGGAAGTTCCTACTATTTTGTTCGAAGATTATAGCTGCATGTATTGCTCAATTGAAAGAGGGATACATCAAAGGTGATAGAACGAAGCACATTTCACCAAAATTCTTTTTTACTCATGATCTTCAAAAGAATGGTGAAATTTGTGTTCAGCAGATTCGTTCGAGTGATAATTTGGCAGATATATTCACCAAATCACTACCGACTTCAACATTTGAAAAGCTGGTCTACAAGATTGGAATGCGACGATTGAAAAATGTCAAATGATGTGCTCAAGAAGGGGGAGTAATTACACGTTGCATTTTTTTTCCTTAACCAAGGTTTTTTTTTAGGTAGTGTTGTATTCAAAAGAATGTACTCTTTTTCCTTCACTAGGTTTTTGTCCCACTGGGTTTTTCCTAGTAAGGTTTTAATGAGGCATTTTTCTTAAAGATGGACATCCAATGGGGAGTGTTATGAAATATTTAGTGGATGTCCATTCATGTTCACCCCATGATATTCCCCATTATTCTTTGTAACTCCCACTACCCCATGAGCTTCTACATTATCTCTTATAACTCCCATTACCCCATGATCTCTCATTAGTTCATGTAACTCATGTAACCTACATTTGGGTCCTTATGACCTTTAATATGGAAGGGTGAACCTCAAGCTTATAAATAGTGGCTTATATGCAATGAAAAAGTGAAGAGAAAGAGAAGAGAAAATATTGTTTCATTTTACTTTAGTTTTGTCATTACATTGTCTACACTTTTATAGCTAATTGTAAGTTGCTTTATTTCTACTTTAGTAGTACTATAATACTACTAATTTTACAACACACATGAGCATGTTTACATTATTTTCTTACATTCACAATGGAGCCGTGAACCCATTCACATAAGAATTTTTCCATATTAGTTATAAATCCTAAATGTATTTATGATTTTATCAACACCTATTAGTTAGCTTACTATATTTAGGGAAGTATTTTGTGTTTGTTTGTTGGTGTTTTTTAACAACATGAGTTTTAGAAATTTTAAACATGTTTTTTCAACTATTTTTTTATCTCACATACACATTTATTAAAATAAATATTTAAAATTGCTTACATAATTATTTTTAATAAACACACCAAAAAATAACTATCCAGACGCGGCCATTCATTCATGAGTTGCATTTCTGAAGTTTCAAGAGTAATTGCCAAAAATTATCCTTGTACTAAAGACTAAATTTGGACTCCAAAAGGGGTAAAAAAGAGAGTGTGTGATTCACACATCTTCTACAAAGGAAAAGTATGTGGTATATGCTCTCTGCCCCTTGATTGAAATGTTACAATTTGGGATGGAAGTATATGACGTTGAAAGGGCACTTCGGCAGAACTTATTATGTGCAAGCTGCCACAGGAAGAGTTTAATCTTTGGAGGTAGAGAAAGTTTTCAGATTCGATGCCACGGAAGGGTGGGGAACGCCATGTTCATTTGTTGTTGTAGAAGAGCTTTATAAGCTAATTTGGTTGTGAACTGCCCTGAAGGTGTGTAGGCCCATATTAGATTATCATCTTGATTCACGGTAGGAATGGGTAAGCTTTGGATTTGAAAAAGAATATCTGGAGGTAAATATAGTTTGATTAAGTCCAGCTGCCACTGTCTATGTACTGTGTCAATAATGTCACTCACTTTTAGCCTGGTAAAGTGCATTAGGAATTGGTTGAATGTTTTGTAGTGCTAACCTATGTTTTCAGACTCGGAACCGGGTATCGACCCGGCCGAGCTCAGGGGTCAGGGGTCAATGGTTCAACCGGGGGTCGATTCGGGGTCGAACCGGATGACGTCATAAATATTATATATATATATATATATATATAACACATATATACACTTACTAATTTTTTTCTTAATTTTAGTTGTTAGTCTAAAAAATTATAGCCAAAATACCCTCAATAACCATTTTAATATCTTGCTATTAATAGTTCAAAAAGCATTGAATTGAAAAAATTAGCAATAAATATAATGGACTTAAATTATTTACTTTTTAATATAATTAGTATAAAGAAATAGAAGTGAGGCACCACTAATATTTTGTAATTGGTCAAAAAAGTTGGTTGCCTTTTGACAGATAACTGGGCCAAGCAAATAAAAATCATGTATTGATTTAGCATTGATGTTCATTTGTTGGATGTATGTCAATGGGCTCATGTCATTGTCAAAACTCAAAAACAAATAATTGTTGGAATCTATTTTCTTCAGACAATGAATATGGAAGCCTACAAATATGTATAATAGCCCATATCTAATGAAGTGTGGAACATTAATGTGGTTGGATTTATAAAAAAAAAAAAAAAAAATCTAGGCGGTTTTCCGGTTTTCCGGTTTTGCCCGGTCAAACCCGGTTTTTGACCTGAGTTTGACCGGATTTTTTAAAACCGGTTTTTTATGCTAACTCGGACCGGACACTTGGCCGGTTCCCGGTTCGACCGGTTCGACCAGCCAGTCCGGTCCGAGTTTAAAAACACAGGTGCTAACGGATACGGTGTAACCCATAAGTCATTCCAAAGAGGTATATTGCTTCCATTTCCAATGACCCAAGAAAGGTGCGGTTTCAGATGTTGTACACCTATACGTGGACTCTTGTATGCCCATGATTCACATATCTTCGGGCGCACGTGTAAGAATTTTTTTTTTTTTTTTTTGTTGATAAATTGTGAGATTAGAAACTAGTGACTAAACTTGGATTTTAGATGCATATGTTTTGTCTGAATAATTTATCAAAACCTTTTAGTTCATAATATTATCTTGAAGTACGTATATACTAACAATGACATAGACGTTTATCGTTTCTTAGCCGAGAAAGGAGGACTGCGGTGAAAACTTAGGCGCCGACTCCTCATTCCCGCAGTACATATCATCATCCATCAAACCAACAAAATAAAATATCAAGAACCCGCAAGATTAGTTATGGCTAACTACTTTTTCTTCTTTTCGTTTATTTTTATTTTTTTAAATTTTTTTGTAAGATATCTCCAGCTTCAACAGTTGGTTTATATACAATTGCTTTCATCTTATCTTTACTCGTCTTGTTATGCTTTGATTAGTTCATCACATCACCGGATAAGGGCTGAAAAGGTCAGCTTGTCAGTCGCAACATGGAGATCATATATTGAAATTGTTGTCTCACTAAAATTAACTTCATGACCTGCCTAATTATGAATTATGGAGTTTGAATAATCTACCAAATCTACATCTACTCCTAACAACTATTCCACAGTATCATGGATCCTTAACAATAATGCACGCATGAAAGCATACATGGGATGACATGGGAAGTTAGTACCATGAATTGGGACCAAAAACTTACATTTAAAATACTCTCTGTGGAATCATGGAAAACTCATGCTTAGGATTTCTTTCTTTTTCTCTCAAGCGATATAAATCTTCTGCGTGTGTGAAATGTCGAATCTTCAATTCTGTAGCTGAACAGGAGCGATTAGTTTATAGTCAATCGGAAAGGACTTCTATAGGTTTTCAAGTCCATACTTAAATGTGCGAAAATATGAATTGAAAGAAAAAGAATCCAATCTCCGTTTGTCAATAAGATGTTTATGAAAGAAAAGGTTTTCCCAATCGATCGAGTGGCAACTCTGCTCTTTTGGGGTAAAGCCCTATTGCAATTCAAAGTGTCAGCAGTTCATATCATCTTTTTTGAACGGTTTTTCCACGTAGCAGTTGATATGCCAGAATCACAATTCACATGCATGATTCATGTTTATAACGTACGAATCCAAAAGTAAAATGATAACCGAAAAGAGATGAAGCCTTTTTCGTTTCTTTCTTTCTTTTGCCGGATAGAAATCTTATTGCAAATATTTTCCTCAAAGCTTTTATCATTTATTTTCCTCAACAATACTAATCAATCACCTGTGCCCCTCAAGGCAGCCGAGCTGGTCTCACGGGTTAGTACATCCGAGGTCCTAGTGTTTGAACCTTATCACAAAAATAAAGAATAACCAAACAACCCGATTATGAGTTGGGGCCTGAAGTGGAGCTAAGTCCTCTTTTTGGACAAAAGAAAAAAAAACCTAATCAATCACCTGTGCTTCTAGATACATGGCCGCGCGCAGCTCCTAGCTATCAAATATTTCCTTATTGAAATCAATTAGTATTAGCTATTAAGCGTTTTCATAAACATTATTATTAGTAATTCTAAACAAGCACTTACATATAGCTGTACAATCAATTGCCCCCTATGTTGCTTCCTATGACTCAAAATTAACCTAAACAAATTGACCCAGATCCACGTAAGTTGTATGGATCAAAGCTCTGATCAATAATTGTACTAAAATACTAGAATAATATCAATAACTTTGTCTCGACTTGTAAATCAATTTGAGTAAGGTTTGCTCGACTTTAGCTCCACAAATTATCGAGAAAACAAGTATACATTTTAGGGCAACTAGTTAAATTACGTTTTCATTTTTCTTCTTATTTCGTAAACTTTTAAGATGAAAGAAGTTGGTTTCTCATATATTTAACTGTGCCACCTAAGGTGCCAAATCTCCTCATTTCCGAGTACAATCACAAACTTTACCCTTTATAAAGGAATCGTGTGATAAGTACATAACTATTCTTTTTTTTTTTTTTTTTTGGTAAGAAACGACGAAATTAGTATGTTTATTAGTCACAGCTCCTTTAGGGAAAAAAAATTGATTGTGATTCTATATTTACCTATTGAATTTTGTGTCTATTGGATGATGCATGACGACTTAAATTAAAATGAAATGTTTTCAAATTGCTTCAAAAAGAAAATTTTTTCACAATATCACAAACCATTCTAGCAATTTATCCTGTTTTTTGAAAACTCATTAAGAAATAAAATTAACATGAAATCCGAATTCTTTACCTATACCCATACATACAGATTTTATTAACAAAATAAAATTACTAATGTTGTATGGCTTCATGATCTTGGACATGGAAAGGGACACTTGCTTGACAGTCATTAAATGTCACAAGCTCCTGCTGGCCAGCAAACCTCGTCCTTCCTCACTATCATTTTTTTTCTTTTTCTTTTTTCTGGGGGATGGGGGTGCCCAACAGAAGGCCTGTCTGGTCAATTTTCCCTCTTGGTTCTGCTCGCTCAGTCCCCACCCCCCACCCATCTGGGACTTCATCAGAGTCTCCATTGCTTCTACTTTTCAAGGCTGGTCCATTAATTTGTCGTCACCTGCTTAATTTAACCGTGATTCAAGCGGAACGCACTGTGATATCACACCCCAGTTCCAGTAGTCTTATCCCATTTTGTCAGTCAGCTTTGTTTGACCAGCATTATGAGAACCAACAAAATAATTACTGTTGTAATTATGTGCAGTACTATAGACTGCAATTCTTCTTCTTCTTCTTCTTTTTTTCCCGAATTTTCTTTTCATAATATTGATAATATCTCATCGAATCAACTATTTTCAATTCTAAACTTAAAAAGTTTGATCAATATAGAGATGAAATCTTAGTATCACGATTTAGTGAATTTGTGTATGAATTTGTACCCAAACACACGAAAACGAAAAATGCAAAAGCAAAATTGTATTATCTGATCAGATGATTGTCTTTGGGTCAAACATAGTTGTTCAAAAAAAAAAAAAAAAAAAAAACAACAACAAAAACCACAATTAGCAGTGGACCTTCCTACTGGAAGTCTCTTCTAGTGCTAAAGCCTTTTAACTGATGTCGAAAGCCCAATTTTCTGCATGGTTTTAAGGCTTTCGTATTATCCACTAATGTCGATATTTTGAAAACCAGCGATAATGCGAGCACCACCGTTGCCGCAATATACCAATGGTGCAATTGTGGTCCAAAACATAATAAAAAGATATTTTTAACACACTCTCAGGGATTAATAATTACAATAAATATAGACTTTAAGGTGAAGGGAAACTACATGTTTTGTGAAGCAAAATCCCTTTGGGCACTGGGCTTTCATATGTACCACAATTAAAATCATCAAAGATATAAAATCATCTAAATCTTGTTTCAAACAATAATACCACAACAAATATGTGTATGAAAGAAGCATCAAACCTAGACCAGTTCCGCCTGTATTTCAAACCTTGAAAAAGTACCTATATATATTTAACTTAATACAAATATCGAGAAAATTACATAGGTATTTTTATCCTTTAGGTTATTACTTGTATATATATTTTTTTCAAACATAAAAAAAAAAAACTTTGCTAGTGCCTCCTAAATCTACACATGGTAGATTACACTTAGCACATTGTTTTTTTCATGAGCAAAAACTTGAAAGAGAGAGAAACAAATGGCTCCGAGTGGAAGTTCAATGAAAAAAAAAAAACACCAGAGGGCTTGCAGCATTACTTGCGTAAAAAAGGTTTCCCTGGAATTGTTGATGTCAATTACAAGGCCTCTTTATTTTATTTTTGTAATTTTGCAATTATAGAAATTAATATACTCCTCTATAGGACTGTAAACAAATCGAGTCTTTAGCTAATAGTTTAGCTCAATTCATTAAGAGTTTGAATAATTAATAATTTTTATTAAATGTATAATAATTATATTATATAAAGTAACATATTTTATGTAAAATACATATTTTATTAATAAAATAATGTAAAAAATTCAAAAATTTTCAGGCTTTTGAATTCGAGCTCAAGCCCAAATTTTAAACTTGATACAACTCGAGTTTGAATTTGACAGCTTTAAAGCTTGGTTAGTTTCGATTTATTATGTTAGTTATTATTTTGTAGTTTGTAATGAATTATTCAAGTTCATTGTCCCACATTGGAAGAAAATGGAATGTCCAATTTAAATATATGTCTTTGTCTTCTTGCAAATTCAAATTTGATACAAACATTGGTTTGGAGGGAAAATTTGGTGGAAGGCTATTCCAAAACATATTTAATTCATTTGAATATAAATTGGAAGATATATATATATATATATATATCTTGACAAGGCACTTGGGCACTTTGGGGCATCTTGGGATTTTTTATTAATAGGAGAAATTATTTTCGCAAAAAATAAAAACTGTTTTTTTCAGTTTATTTTACGAATAGATGCACCCTTCTAATTCAGAAGTTTGTGTTCCATCGTGAAAATGTATCTCAATTATCTTTAAATAGTTGAACTTGACAGAAAACTTTAACGTTTCATTTTTTTTTTTAGTTCTTCAGCTTTGTTGTATCCTAGAGGTAATTTGCTTAGAAAAGAAAACAAATAAAACCTTAAGGAAAGTGATCATCACGCCTCAAAGTCTGTAATTTTTCCATTTTATTTTCGTTATTTTTAACATATTACAACCTTGTTCTTCTATCCCTTCACCAATCCATTCAATTGAAGGCGCCTTTTTTTTTTTTTTTCAATTATAACAGATTTAACGTTTGTACTATATTAGCAGTTTAAAGTTTTTTCACACGTTTATCTTGTTATGTAATACATGTAATCCGCTATTGAATTTTATACTAATATTATACTAGTTGGGCGAATGCTACCTATCTATGGTAACGTAAAATTTGAACTGTGTTAACGTATGAAAGAAAGAAAATAATACAGCAGCATGAATGGTGGAAGTGAAGTGGGAAGCTACTAGTGCAACTTGCAAGCGCAATCAAGGTATAATAGTGAATCCGACTTTATACAAAATTTGTTAGTAATTGGTATCTTAGCAATAATGACTATGAAGTGTGAAAAATAGACAGTAATTATTAGGGAATAGGGAGAGCCAATTAGTAGTCTGATGTCCTCTCTACTATAAAATACGTGGTACTATGTGAACTTAAGTCAACTTTTTTATAAAAAAAAAAAAAAAAAACTTAAGTCAACTTAGCTTCCAAGATACTACTAAAAAAAAAATTCTTGATTCCTTTTCCCATGAAGTTATGATGTGCACACCTATACAAGTCGTTTAAAAGGAAAAAAAAATTGAAGTTGGAGTTCCTCTACTCTGTTTCTTTGTCTGGCACTTTTATTTCCAATTCAAACCTTCACTAGATTTTAGAACCTTAAACTCATATCTACCCTCAGAGCCAAATTCTGAAGTGCAGACTAACTGAATTTAGCTGATTTTCGCATATTGATCATGTAGTATCCAGCTTACATAGTCCTCCTGCCATAGTAATGGTAAAGTGATGTATCCAGTTCTCCGAACTTAGAGAGTCAAAGTGTTAAAACTCTGTAGGGAGCGATAATAGTATTGTTTGAAGATGACACCAAAAAGGAAAAAAAAAAAAAAAAACTTATGCTCTTAGAACCCAATCAGGGTAATTTGCTCTTGTTTAGCCATTCATAGCCTAGCACTCTTGTTTAGCCATTCAGTCTAGCACTATTGTCCATGCAAACTAAAGAAATTGCGCACTATTTCGATCCCAAAAAAACAAAAAGAGAAAAAGGAAAGAAATCCATATTCCCTACCCTCGAAGTATCAACAAACAGTAGTAGTATATTCATTCTTGGACAACCAAAAGCCAAAAAGATGAATTTCTTTTAAAAAGAGAACTTTTGAAACGAGAAAAGCCAAAAACGGAGGTGGGATGGGCGAGATGGCACGGGGGCGTCTAATATCCGCTCCCATGGCCGACTCCTACCCCTGAACCCAGCTCCCCTGGAATTTTAATCACAGCAGTGGAGTGAGTATTGCGTGCACCACGCGCGCCACGTGGCGTGCCACGTGATGCACTAGAACCAATCACACATCGCCAAATAATACAAGGTATGACCCACCATTGCCACATGGTGATAAATTATTAGTTCTAGTACACCACGTGACAATGCACGTGGTGTATTGTATACTTTTCCCACAGCAGTGTACAATTTTAGAGCAAGTCCAGACAATCAAAATGTCCCTTCTTTCATCCCCACCTCATTTCGCATTCCCAAAAAGACCAAAAGTAATTATAACCCATCCACCCCCGCCAAACCCCCATCAAAATAAAATAATAAAAAAATACTACCCATAAAAACGTTTTCAAGTACAGACATGTAATTAAATTGAGTCAAATTCGAATAACATCATCTTCAAACTTGAACTTGATACATATAAATGTTGTTTGAACTATATTCGAACTTGAACGAATTAAAAATTTTGTAATTAAAGCTTAAACTCAAAGTAGTATTTCATTACTCGAACTCAACTCAATACAATTTGTACGAGCCTACTTAAGTTAAAATTCTTGAGTACTATATTCGATAAGACTTGATTACATCCTTCAAACTTAATAAATAAATATATAATTATATTATAAATAAATATATAATTATTAAATAATTATCCGTACTCGATAAGGTTTGTTAAACTTTCGAGAGCTTATAAATACGAAATTCGAATTGAATTTGTTGGACTAAATCAAGTTAGTAGAATTCAATCAATTCGAGTTGAACCTAGCTTGGTACTCGTTTTTAATTCTTTAGTTACATTTTGCATATTACACACTTTAATAAATAAATTGACACACACACTTAACAGTGATAAATTATAAAGAAACTCGACTATAAGTAATTATGTATCATCTTATCAGATGAATTGTTGTGTAATAATGAAACATGAAATATTTTTCCCATAAAAGCCCACACCTTTTTCTTAGCATCTTTTCATTTCCCTCCCTCCAACTCACTCTCCTTCCTCACTCTTCTTCTACCCTTCATCCCAACCTACCTTTTCTTCCATACCACACACTACACCAAAGCGCAAACTAAAAATGCGTTTCGTTATACTCCTCCTCTTTCTCTTACTCCATTCCTCCCAAGCTGCAAGGCCACCGCGATTGCCGGAATACAAGGCTTTACTCTCCATAAAATCTGCTATCTCCGACGACCCACAATCTTCTTTATCATCATGGAATGCCTCCACTAGTCATTGCTCCTGGTTCGGTGTCACGTGCGACTCTTATGGCCGTCACGTGACCGGTCTTGACATCTCCGGTCTTAATCTCACCGGTATACTTTCCCGTGACGTTGGCCACCTCCGTTTTCTCCTCAACCTCTCTGTCGCCGTCAACCAGTTCTCCGGTCCCGTCCCTCCGGAAATCTCCGCCATCTCTACTCTCCGGTATCTCAACCTATCCAACAATATCTTCAACCTTACTTTTCCGACGGAGCTCATTCGCCTGAAGAATCTTGAAGTTCTTGATTTCTACAATAATAACATGTCCGGGCCGTTGCCGGTCGATGTTTATCAGTTAAGCAGCCTCCACCATTTCCACCTGGGAGGGAATTACTTTGAAGGCAGCATTCCGGCGGAGTACGGTAGTTTCCCTAATATTGAATACCTCGCCGTCTCCGGCAACGAGCTCGCCGGATACATCCCACCGGAGTTAGGGAATTTGACTAAACTTCAAGAGCTATACATTGGGTACTACAACACTTTTTCCGGCGCGATCCCACCTGAGATTGGTAACTTATCGCAGCTGTTGCGGTTTGACGCCGCAAACTGTGGCCTTTCCGGCGAGATTCCACCGGAGCTTGGGAAGCTGCAGAACTTGGATACCCTCTTTCTTCAGGTGAATGTGCTTTCTGGGCCATTGACACCGGAGCTGGGGAACTTAAAGAGCTTAAAATCAATGGATCTGTCCAACAATATATTCACCGGAGAACTACCTTCTTCATTTGCCGAGCTGAAAAATCTCACGCTCTTAAACCTTTTCAGAAACAAGCTTCATGGGTCGATACCGGAGTTCATTGGAGATTTGCCGGAGCTGGAGGTATTGCAGTTATGGGAGAACAACTTCACTGGAAGCATCCCACCAGGGCTGGGGACTAATGGGAAGCTTCAAATTCTTGACCTGAGCTCGAACAAATTGACTGGAAATTTGCCCCCAAATATGTGTTCTGGAAACAAGTTACAAACATTGATTACTCTCGGGAACTTCCTTTTGGGACCGATTCCGGAATCCTTGGGTAAATGCCAGTCCCTCAATCGAATTCGGATGGGGGAGAATTATCTCACTGGATCAATTCCCAAAGGGCTTTTGAGTTTGCCTAAGCTAACTCAAGTTGAGCTTCAGGATAATCTTTTATCTGGTTCATTTCCGGAGACTGAAACGATATCAACTACTCTGGGGGAGATTAGTCTCTCCAACAATCATTTATCTGGTCCGTTGCCCCCGAGTATTGGGAATTTCGCGGGTGTACAAAAGTTCTTGCTTGATGGGAACAAGTTTACAGGCCGGATTCCTGTTGAAATTGGGAAGTTGCAGCAGTTATCGAAGATTGATTTCAGTCACAATAACTTTTCCGGCCCCATTGCGCCTGAGATCAGTGAATGCAAGCTCTTAACTTTTGTTGACCTCAGTAGGAACCAGCTCTCTGGTGAGATTCCAACTGAGATAACAGGTATGAGGATACTGAACTATTTGAATTTGTCAAGAAATCATTTAGTTGGGAGCATTCCATCCTCAATAGCATCAATGCAGAGCTTAACTTCAGTTGATTTTTCGTACAACAACTTCTCTGGGTTGGTTCCTGGGACTGGTCAATTTAGTTATTTCAATTATACGTCGTTTTTGGGTAATCCTGATCTTTGCGGCCCTTATTTGGGACCTTGCAAAGAAGGGATTGTTAATGGAACTCGTGAACCTCATGAGAAAGGGGCGTTTTCGCCCTCTATGAAGCTTTTGCTTGTGATTGGTTTGCTTGTTTGCTCGATTGTGTTTGCTGTTGCTGCAATTATAAAGGCTAGATCGCTGAAGAAGGCGAGCGAGGCCCGTGCTTGGAAGCTCACGGCTTTTCAGCGTTTGGATTTCACTTGTGACGATGTATTGGATTGCTTAAAGGAGGATAATATTATCGGGAAAGGAGGTGCTGGCATTGTGTACAAGGGGGCAATGCCTAATGGGGAAGAGGTTGCTGTGAAGAGATTGCCTGCGATAGGCCGGGGTTCATCACATGATCATGGGTTCAATGCTGAAATTCAGACTCTTGGGAGGATTAGGCATAGGCACATTGTTAGATTGCTTGGATTCTGTTCTAATCATGAGACTAATCTCTTGGTTTATGAGTATATGCCTAATGGGAGTTTGGGGGAATTGCTTCATGGCAAGAAGGGTGGTCATTTGCATTGGGATACAAGGTATAAGATTGCTGTGGAGGCTGCTAAGGGCCTTTGCTATCTTCATCACGATTGTTGCCCTTTGATAGTTCACCGTGATGTGAAATCCAATAACATCCTTCTGGATTCCAACTTTGAGGCTCATGTGGCTGATTTTGGACTTGCCAAGTTCTTGCAAGATTCAGGAACATCCGAATGCATGTCTGCAATTGCTGGTTCCTATGGTTACATAGCTCCAGGTACTGTTCAAATGTACTGTTTCTTGATAATATCGGAAGATGAATTTTAGTATAATTTTTGCTGATAGTCATCTTTTTTACTGTATGAAGTTGGTGCAACCTTTTTGAAATTGGAATTCCTCAATGATTTTTTGACTGGTTAGACACTTTAGGTTGAGATCTGAAATTGATTTGTTTCTTCAATTTCTTTCCTAATTGGCCTAAATTGACTCGAGTTACCATTTACATAGAATATTTGCATCTGCCCCTTAATAGTATTTGCAAGTAGTTAGGTAGGTTGATTGGATACTTTGTGCTTGCCTTTGAGAATATTGGCTTGATAGTCATCAGCCTCTGTAGTTGTTTTTGACCCTCAAATATCTGGTAGGAGACACTTCGAAAGACTTGAATCTAATGGTGCTCCAGTCTTTTGACTTTAATATAGTGACGAAGAACGACCTTCTTGAATGAACTGAAAATGATAACCAACTAATTAGGTGGTATATTGGTGTGGATTTATTTGTTTTCTATTAATTTTGAAAGCAAATTCAAAACCAACTTTGTTTCCAATAAAGTAACAAGAACTCTACAGAATATTAATGCTATTCGGTCAAGCCTTGTTATTAAAAGAATCTTTTCTTCTGCGGTCTTGCAACAGTTTCTTAAATATTTCCTTGTCAGGTGTATTTAGACTAGCACCTCTGGTCTACGGCGGCAATTATTGCATTGTGTTACAGTACTAGTTTATTGATTAATTATATGTTTTTTTGGAACTTGCAGAATATGCCTACACACTCAAAGTTGACTGAGAAGAGTGATGTTTACAGCTTCGGTGTAGTTCTCTTAGAATTAGTAAGTGGGAAAAAGCCAGTAGGGGAATTTGGTGATGGTGTTGACATTGTGCAATGGGTCAGGAAGATGACCGATGGGAACAAGGAAGGAGTGCTCAAGATTCTCGATCCAAGACTCCCCACTGTTCCCCTTCATGAGGTGATGCATGTATTTTATGTGGCAATGCTCTGTGTTGAAGAACAATCGGTGGAGCGCCCCACAATGAGGGAGGTTGTGCAAATACTGACTGAGCTCCCCAAGCCAGCCAACGCCAAAGAGGAAGACTCGACATCCACAGAATCTCCCCCACAAGCCTCCACTGTGGAGTCTCCATGCACAACTCCTATGGACTCAAAAGACCATCAGCGACCGCCACCTCAGTCCCCACCACCTGACCTTCTTAGCATTTGAGCAAGGGTCCTGCAGAATTAGGGAACTTTGGGATGGATTGTTTAGTTTATAATAGGGTTTAGCTTTTTTAAATATTTAATCTTAAGTTTCCTTGAATTGGGCTGGCCTGACTTTTTTTATTTTGGTGATCATTTGCTTTTTTCCTTTTAGTTGGTGGGAGGAAAGGGAAAAAAGGGCTTGGGTTGACTCGTAGTTTGAAGGCATTGGTAAGTTTTAAAAGTGTTTTCTCCTTTTCTTTTGTACAGTGGGAGTTGTTGGTGGGTTGTTAGCAAAAAATTATCTTCAACATGTGATGTTGCTTCCTGCTGCTCATCTTTTATACTTCATTGCATCTTTGCGTGCTTCTTTGGACCACAAGAGAACCTGGGAAAGGACTAATTGTCATGGGTGTAATAATCAACAGTAATCCTGGGCAGTTGTTTATGGTGGCGGATTCTAATGACTTGTGTAGTCGTGTGAGTGGTTACACAATTAGGTTGGTTGATCATGTGAAAATGTAGATTATTTAGTAGTATAATTTTGTATTAGTTTGATGACGAATGATAGCAGGCAATGCGACAAGTGCGGTGCATTGAGCCCGGGCCGGTGTGCAGTGCTTTCAATTACCAAGACTGGGTGCTGAGATTGAGGCAGTGGGGTTCACTTGTTTTAGCGAAAATAGTTGGCTAATAGCATCTGCCGTTTTCAGGATCTCGTATTGAATTTAATTCTTGAGTACTCAACTCGGTTCTTGGGGTTTGTGTTGGGGAGATGAATAAATGAGTGCAAGTTTGCCTTTAAAAGAAGCAAACAACTCTCTCCTCATTTACGCAACCAAACTTGAACGATCTTGGACCTAATCAGTAGCAGAAACAAGTGCAAGATCACCATGAGTTCCATTCATTTTCTTGGTCTGTAAGTACTGGGTCAAATTTGCAAATGACAATGATACAGCAGCAACATCTTCTTCGATCGTGATGGGGTCCTTTAGTTATGATGTTTGCCATATGCCAAGCACGTGATTCACTTTTGCTGGCATTAGCTTTTTGGTTGTCACAAAATAAGTCTTTGGACTCAGTTTCAGTTGGGATCTTCAGTATTATATTTTTCTGTACCAATTGAATACTATTCAAAAAGAAGTGTCACATTACATTCACACTTAGATAAGTAAGATAAATATTAAAGTATGAATGCAAAGTATCAATTTTTTATAAATGACACTCAATTAGTATTGAAAAAAGTGACACCGAGGATCTCAACTGCTTTATACTGTATTGAGGTTTTTTCAATTTTGAGCATTAAATAAATACTTGGAGATTCTTTCCTCAAAATGTCCAAACTATCCCTCAGGATATGAGCTGTTGGACAGGTAATTCGTACATTCTAGGGGTGCAGTCGACAATCTACTGAGTATCCTACTATGTTTGGTTGGTGTTTCCTAGCTAGCAGAAAGCGACATATAATGAATTCGAATGGTAATATCTCTTGGCAAGCGGAATCATTACCAGGAGTAAACACGGTACCCCGATAAAGGAGCAAAATATAGAAAGGACTATTATTGATCTTTATACTCTCGATTTGCAATATTAACATTCATAGGATTCTTAATCTAAATTTGGGGGGAAAAATAACATTTGCAAAATAATTTCAATCTCTTCATAGCATATTCTAATTATATCCAAGTGTGATAATCATGACATATTAAAGCAATCTGTTGTGAATTTGATCAAATAAGAACCTCAAAAACTTCAAGGGACATATATGTCTTCTACTCACACCAAAAATGTTTATAGTTTAATTACCTTAAAAAAGGTTATTGAACTGATCTCTTCTAAATTTTGAAATAAATACGAACGTTGCGGATTTTTAAAATCACAATAGCTTTTTTCTGATTATTGGACTATGTGATTTAAATATCAATGTGTTCCCCTAAGTAAGTGTAATTTTGCAATTTTAGACACATTTTATAGATATTGACAAAAGGTGAGGTTTATGTTCATGTAATAAACCTTAAGAGGGATTTTCAAAAAAAAAAATCCCCCAAAGGAGGTCATTATGTAAAACGAAAAAATGAAAGGGCAGCTGCATTGCAAATCTCGGAGTAGTTTAATGTTATTTATTCTAATAAAAACAAACTTGCAAATGCTTTTCTTGTCCACGATGTACAGGGGTGACATGAAAGAATGGTCGGTTGAAAAAATATTCGGTAGGCCAATAATCGTTGGATATCATATTACACTTTGGCATTTTATCGGCAGGATGAGGGGGGGCCCCTGAATCATAATTCAACACTTGCAGGCTAGGAGAGGATAGAGTTTTTGCCACCTACTGGTGATTTGATGTGATGAAGTGAGGTAAAAGTTGAAAACGTAGATATGGAAAATTTTCCATGCCGGGCTAATGTTTGTCAGCAGTGACCAGGGTTTCAAGTTTCAACCAGCAATAAAAACTGCATTGATAAATATCAACTATTTGTTTACTGATATGAACCTAGCCATCCAAAAAGTAAATGCTTGGAGAGGCAAACATTTACTCCTCTTGTGGAAGTTAGGTTTGTACTTTGAAGAGTGTTAATTTGCCTGAAATGGGAAGGATACACGTTTTTATTTTGTTATCTGGAAAAATGATTTAGAGATCAAACGGATTTAGCCATTCAAACTATCTCTATTGCAATTTGAAAAAGATAATGATAAGCCAAAATCATTCAAATACTCGAAGTAGCACAATAGCGGCATAAAGGGCTGATTGATTTTCAGAAATATGTTTACTCTGGAAACTCTCTTTACAAACTCATCTATTGCCGTTTCTTGTCTTTCTTCATATTTTATTGTAAAAGTGGATCGATCGGAGATTTAACAAGCCTATAATTTTGTTGTTTCTTTAACAGCTTTGTAATTGTTATTTTGTGTAATAATATTAATGGAAATGTCGTTAAAAAAAATAAAAAAAAAAACAGTGAAAGAGTGAAAGGAATAAAGGAGGGCAGGAGCATTGTGAGAACCGTATGATGTTCAATAGGAGGACATAAGAGACATGATGATTATTAGTATGTTATTTTGGATGAACTGGGATGAAATAAATGAGTTAGTAGTAAATGCCAAAATGAGAAGTTGCATCATCCACATTCATTCCCCTATTTTCAGGAAAACGCAGGCCTCATACTAGTACTTGCTCTGCGACCTTTTCATTTTTTCTCTGCAAATAAAAAACGTTTCAGCCAGCCAGGCTATAAATGTTTGATTGACAATTCATCCATTTTCTTCCGGTTTGCACAATGCAGCTTTCCTTCATTTCCTTTCGTCGCCATGAAATTTTGGAAAGGTTACAGTTCTTCAGCACTTTTCACTTCTTTTTTGGGTTTTGGGCGCCAAAACATCATGTAAATTATTCTTCTCTTAGCCTTTTTTATCTTTCTTCATTTGAATCAGCTCACCGCCATCGTCATACTACTAGTAGATAATGGTATACAATCAAACTGCATTGAAAATCCCACGTAGTACTATAGGGAAGATAAAATAAAATAATGCATGTATGAAACCAAACTCCACCAAACCCAACATCACACAATTATTTTAGTGGTTGAAGATTCTTAAATTATTGATGTCCACAAAACGCCAGTAATAGGTTAAAAGTCCATTGTCGTTTTGCAGAGAATAGTATCCAACACAAGAATCATTGTTCATTTTTGCCTTGATTGACAAGTAATACTGTACTAATGTTAACATACACAGCTGACCAGCGCTATTCATAAGCATAGCCAGTAATAAGAAAATGGGTTGGTTATAATTTTTCCCCCTGAACTTTGGAATAGTAACATTTTACCTCCTAAACAAGAAAAGATGGCAAATAAACAAAAAATCAAAATCTCAAAAGAGCCAATGGACGGAAAGGACAAAAGGTTAAAGCTTAAAAGCAAAAAATATTTAGTACTAGTACTAGTTTGATTTCTTGATTTGGTGAATGTCTTGTTCTGTCTCCTATGACTAGCATGCCGTGCATGAAATTAGTTTTTTTTTTTTTTTAAATGATCCATGAAATTAGCTTTGCGACACACAAAATGTACCTCCATCCAACTCCTAATTTTCGTGTAAATAACTTCATTCTTCTTCTTCATCCCCCGCCCCACCAAAAAAAAAAACCACCAAAAAGTTAAAAAAGACTCGTTTTCTGTTTTTTTTTTTTTGGTGATTAAGCTAATTATTGAGAGAATCTCATTGTACCTAGATATGGTATAATACTCAAACGTTTACAATTAAAAAGAATTTTTTAAGTTCGATATTACTATGACAATAGTATTTTGTACAGGCATCCACTAATGCGAGACACATGCAAAATCCTGAAGCACAATAACATGCATCCAAACGAATCTGGCAGCCGTACTTTTATGGTCATTCTTAATCTTAACAGTCGATTTGAAAAATTATTCGGTCCCTAAGGCCAAGCCCTTCCATATGGGTCCATGATAAATTGGTCTTCTAGAGTAGCTAGGGAAGAAACAGAACAAGTCTATACCGATGGCTAACATTTTTTTTGGACAGTAAACATGGCAGCCATGATCAAAGTATTTTTTTCCTGTTCTGCGTTCGGTCATTAAACAAGTCTTCTAGTCGGTACAGATTATTGGCACTGTATTGTCTTAAATTTACTCCTTTAGACCTTCAGTTTCAGCGACATATTTGTGTTACTAACTTTCACAAGTACTTGATTTCATGTTTTTTCCAATTAAAACTGAGATAAGATTGGATTTTCTTCCTGGCACGCACCCTGTGCAATTGTCAAAAAAAAAAATGTGAGTAATTAATGGCCATTAATCTCATGCATCTAAAATTGTAGACTTCTATGGATATTGGTAGGATATTAATGAATATATTAATTGTCATATATGGCAATTTAAGAATGTTCGCTTCCTTTGAAAAGGTGCCACTAAAGATACTTTGGATTCCGTTGCTTGTGTAAACGTTGTTGCCCTCTATAAATCAAAGATGGGACTTCACTAATTTAAGTATTTCTAAGCTTTTCTTGATGAACAAAAGTTTTCGTGCTTTTTAATCTGGATATTCTCTGTCTCTCAAAATGGATCAAATCGACCGACTACCACCCCCATCCCCTGTGCGTGGTATAATTGATATGGATGGGTTGGCCCATTAACAACTACAGAAAGGTACTCCTCTTCAAGGAAATCAATGCTGGTGCTCCTTCAGAACAGAAAAGCCGAACATTAAAATTTAGCACAGTGGAAATGTTTCAATCTTTATCGTCCCTCCACATGGGCCTACAGAAAAAGATATGACAGGAGATGAATGAGAGACAGTGTAGTCCAGGAGAAAGGTGGAATGCACATGACTGACTTGTACTAAGTGTAGTAAAATCAGGTGGAAAATGTACTCGAAAAATAGTTTTGTTGTCTTCATAGACTCACCTAATGTACAACAATTGTACGATAACTAATCTTATACGAGAATTATTGTTGTAATTAATGATTGTGCAACTATATTTCCTACTTCTGTAAACGTATCAAACTTCATCATCTTCAGCTGGCATGCGTCCACTAAAATTTGTTTATACTCAGTAACAAGACCGTTAATGCTCTCACATTCAAATTAAGTTAATTGGAACGTCAGTATATGCAGATTGTAATGATCAAGAGAAAAAGCAGACACTGAGGTGATGGGGATATGTTGAAAAGGCCAAAAAAAGGCAAATGACTTCGCCGAACTTTGAATATTCAACGTAAACAAAAACTTGTGGTGGGGCGCAAAAATCAAAATAGTGAAGTAAGTAGCTGTAAAGTAAATGAGGCCAGATCTTTGGCATTAACACATCTAATCACACTTTTTGGCAAAGACTTAATATCAAACACGTGTAATTAAGAACAAAATGTGGACAAAATGCACTGATAGTCAATAATGAACTCGAGCCCATAATCATATCCATGAACTGTTACAATTGTACCTTGGTCATTGGCCACTACCTAAAGTGAAAACTGAAGTATGTTCGTATAGATATTATCCGTTCTCTGGAACAGATAATTGCATGGATTAGGAACTGAGCTCAAATGCCACCATACATTTTGATTTTAGACAATGCGGATACAAAAAAAAAAATTAATCAGACTATTAAGGGGGGCATTTGTGGGGTCAAGGAAAAAGAAGTTCAAGTAAAAAGGAAGCGCTGGCTCGGAGACACTGTATCATGAGAGGACCATACTAACAACAGCTTTAATCATTTCAATTGGTGAATGGTGACTCAGGAGCTTGCTTTTTACTGCCAATTTTATCATCAACTGAGCTTCGCATGAATAATTTAAGTTTCGTAGGTTAATCTTTAAGTAAGCAATTACTTTATGGATTAATTTGTGAAGTGTGTTTAAGTGAGTGTTTTCTTGTAACTGTTAGTGTTTAATCTAATTTTGTAAGTTAAGTATTATTTGTCTTCTGATAAAAAAAGCAAAACCAACTTGGTGAGTTTGTGTGCTAACAGTAAAAGATGACTTAGTTTGTCCCACATCGAAAATGTGTGTGCTAGTATCCCTGCACTTAAGTTCCATGGGTTAATCCTTAAGTCAGTAATTGACTTTTGGATTAACTTGTGGGGTGTGCTTAGATGAGTATTTTCTTGTGACTGTTAGTGTTTAATCTAATTTTGTACTTTAAGTATTCTTCATCTTTTGATAAAAAAAGAATAATTTAAGGCCCAATTTACTGCGCATCGCTCATGAGTCAAAGCTTAGAAATTCTCAAGTACATGTTTTCTCATCATATGCTGCTATTGACAGTGATGAAAAAACGACAGTTGAAATGTAGTTATATACAATGCTTACATCAGGGTGTCTTGCCTAGACTAATACTGTTTTTCTGGAATACTCAGATGGGATTATGCGGAAGTATATTAGTGGGCAGATTTTCTAGCAAATTTAGGTGTTGAATCCTATTGGCCTTTTATGATTTATCTCCGGTTGGGCTAATGGTAGGAATTTAACTAGAAAATGCAGTTGCTATCTAAAAATTCTTTTACAGATGGGTTGAACTTAATTTGACAACGTTGGGCTTAGCTTTACAAACAGGCAGATTAAGATCCATAACTCTAGAGGATTCCAATTTCCTGGGCCCATCACCTTTTTCTTTAACATAGTTTTCAGCTTTGCAGACTATACAAAAAGCCCACATATAAACTGTAATTGATATCAATATAAGAAAAAAAAAAAGAATTTATAACTAGACTTGAACGGAAGTGGAACTTTTTGGCTGCTTATGCTGTGGACAACTAATACCCTTAACGTGGCGTCATAACTTGCGTTTTGCCGCGCAACTTCTTGTTTCGAATATAAACTCGCAAAATTTCAGATTGGGTCAAGTTTTATTCAATTTGGATTGGTTTCTAATTTGTATAAGCCCAAATGATCCATTTAGCATAACTTCCTGGGTTCCAACCCAAAAAGCAATCCAATACATTTTTTTTTTTAAATTTTCGGCACAAAGCCTATGAGGGGAAGGGGGAAAAGGACAATCCAATACATTTAATCTCTTTGATCTGGTATGTAGGTACGTAAATCCACCAGTAAACTAGACTCAAAACGTTACTACTGTATATTGTGATATCTCAAATACTTTTTTCTTGCTAGTTAGTATGATTTGAACAAAGAGCATTTATGCAATTTAAAAGGTCAATAAGCGCTGGGCTTATTCTCAAAAAAAAAAAAAAAAAAAAAAAAAAGCATTTTGGGCAGGAAACAAAAATGAGGGGGAAGGCTGGAAAAAATGTCTGCTCTATTTCTGTGATTTGTAATTTTGTATACATTGCATGGTTTTATGCACTTCTGATACAACAGATTCAACAACTCATTCCAGAAATCGTGTTCTTAACTGAAGGACAAGAGGCACCAAGTAAGAATGATCCCAAAGAAGTTAACTCAGGCACTTCATTTCCTCACAAATGAAATCCCCTTCTCAATGCTTCCAGCTAATTCTTTCTTAGCTTTCTCCAACCCAGCCCTGCAAAAATCAGAACATAGTAAAACCGCAAATCTCTTGAACAATGGACAAAAGTATCAACCCCGTCTGATGCACAAAACAGGCACCGGCATGTAGAAACTTTGGAGAAAACAAAGGCAAATACATTATCACATTAGATAACCATATAATTAGGCTTACAAATAAAGGTAAAAAACTATTTCCAAACGTGTAGATATATCATGATTATGTGATGATAAACTAGTTATAGTGATTGACTCTTTGATTAGCACATGCACGAAGAAGGGCCAACCAATCCAGCAAAGACATCATGAACTATATTACAACCAGTAATAGAAAAATTAACTAGTATAATGCTAGCTTAGCACAAATAACAAATTATTCCTCTCTAAGCGTCTTACTGTAGCCTCAGATTTGAATGGACAAAACACACACAAAGTTACATTGAAACAGAGAACTTCCACCTTTCATCAAATCAATTTGAAATTTTTTGTCGACTTGATTGGTTTGTGCTAAACGATCTAAGATGCCAAATTAGTTGGGAGAACAAGTCTAAAACTTCAGCTGCCTAACAAGGTAGAAGGGCTGGGTAGGGACATAATTTAGAGAGAACCTTGAGTAAAGATGGAAACTGATCTAAATCATTAGTCAATTCAGACCTCTCATACTCGTTTAGAGGACCAAGTGGGTATATCTCATCAACCCCATTACGGCCAAGCCGTACTCTGGCTGCAAAGAAAGGAAGCTCAGTCACCTGAAAAAAGAATGATCAACCAATCATTTACAATAAGATAATGAAAAGTATTTATGAATCCTAGATAAGTGGAAAATTGACATGCCTGAGAAGACACAAAAGCACACTCAACAACACCAGCATCCCCTCTCAAGCCCCGTAAACAAGCGTCAGCAAATTTAGCAGCAGCATATGCCTGTGAATATCAGGCAGAACTTTTTCAGCCCCATCTCAAGAACCAAATTCCTTTAGTAGAAATGGAATAACAATTGAGAAAACAAATATTAATAACAATGACTAACCATTGATAGAGTAGCAGATCCTGCACCAGCTTTGGCCTGAAAAGGATGCAACGATTATGCTAAAATACATATAAGCATCCATTGTGTACATAGAACATTTTATTCCATCATATTACAGTTCATATCAATACTTTTCCAATTAATACTCATTTTCTTTCGGTACCTGCAGAAAAGTAGCAGTAATATGCACTATAAGTGCATAAACTTCATATTTGTCTAGATGAAAATCCTTCTCACCTTAATGACTTCAATTCCACCATTCTGAATTCTAGAAGTAAGATATTCAGTTTCTTCTACAGTAAACGAGCGAGGAGGTTTGACCTGTATCACATGAGACAAGTTCCTTAATATAAGAATGGTTTTTGTTGTTTAAATGAACTTATAAGCTATCTCAGGAAGTTGTATTCACCTGAGATAGAAGAGGTAAAATTGTAACTCTGGCATGACCCCCAACAACTGGAACATCAACTTCCCTAGGATCAAGCTTCAAAACCTCAGCCTTCAGATAATGAAAAGGATAGAATATAAGATACAGAATTCAAAAAATGATAAAAATCTTATGATATAGGTGCAACTACAGAGGAAAGAGAAAATAAATGATCAGTTTATATATCAAACAGAATAGCTACCAAAAAGTCATGCATACCACAAATGTATTGGCTCTAACAACATCAAGCATTGTAACTCCGAAAAGTCTCTTTGGATCATAAGTACCAGTCTTTTTGAAAACCTCTGCAGCAACGGGAACTGTAGAGTTAACAGGATTACTAATTAAGTTGACAATGGCTGCTGGACAGCACTTTGAAATTCCTTCACATAGAGTCTTAATAATTCCAGAATTGATGTCAAAAAGATCATCCCTTGTCATCCCTGGTTTCCTAGGAACCGAAGCAGGAATTATCACAACGTCCATGCCGGTAAGAGCATCCTCCAATTGCTCTTTCCCTAGAAAACCACGGACCTAAAAATGAAAATATAGATTAGCTATCTATGCCAAATTCTACAATGTAGAACATAAAAACTTGCAAAGCACAAAATGGGACATCTTAATCTTCGCTCAGTGTTGCTGTCAATTTCAAGAAATCAAATCCCTAATCCCTGGATGTAAGTTAAGCTGAACTGAACCAAGATGAGAGATTTTACAGTCTTTTTCCTCCATCTTAATGCCAAGCATGTCAAGAAGAGACATTGGAAGTGGATATTTGCAGAAGTTAGAGATTCGCATATACTATTCTGTCGCTTTTCACTTTCTTCACTAACTTTAATATTATTTACATTCCAGCAACCATCCATCTTGATTAAGCTGATTTCGAATGCAACAGCTGTTTACCAACTCAAGGTTTGTACTTCCACGAAGTTCCTTATTATCAATTTTATTATGCAGCTGGTGGAACAACTCATTCAAGAGCTTCCATCTCATCTCTTTCCATAAACAATCGTCAATGACCCAGGGGGGAAAAAAAAAAGAATACAATGAACAAATCGGCAAATTGGCAATTAAACAATATTCAAAATTTACCACGGTACCAGTGTCCATGTGACTGATATCTGCGGTGACTCCGCGAGTGTTGACCACATCATACAGATGAAGAACTGAGACCAACGGATTCATCTTCATGAGCATAGCCAAAGGCTGCCCTATGCCTCCTGCAGCTCCCAAGATCGCAACTTTAAACCCAGGTGAGCCCACTTTTGCCCTGCAATTCCCACTCCTCATCCCACAACTTCCCTCTACCTTTGCAGCCCAGACAAAACACAAATTTTCTCACATTCAATGCCCAAATGAAAACAAAAACAATTCCATTCACACTAAAATATCTAAGCATGATCAAAAAAAGCAGAAGCTAAAACACTAAATCAATTTAGAAAAATGTTAATTCAGGAGGAAACATAAGAAACCTGGGAATTAGTTGGAGGGTTGAGGTGGGCTGAAATTCTCGCAATTCTTTGATGAATACTTGCACCAGACTCCATGCTGGGTTTATTCTTACATTGCTTGATTGGGGCGGCCTAAAAACTAGAAAGTCTTTTTTTTTTTTTTGTGACTCTTAATTTCCTGCGCTGTGTTTATAATTCTCTTAATAATTCGATACATTTATATGGAGCAACTCAATATAACCTAAAAGAACCAGGGCGTGAATCGGGCTTTGGCAAAGCCCAAACTTAGACTGGCAAAGTAACAAGAGCTTTTGGATTTCAGGCTTTTAAGCTAGGGTTTAAAATAAAAAGTTCAAAAATCAGCTAACAATTTTTGTGAGTTTCGGACTTGAGCCAAACTCATTACTAAATACGTAATTATATATAATGTAATATTTAATAATTATGAATTCTTATAAACTGTATACAAAGGAAGAGTAGATTTACAGTGTAAATATTTTTTGTTATTTTTGTTTTTTCTTATTTACACTTCTACTAATCAGGAAATTAGTAGAAACCTCCAATAACGGTTAACGATTTTTTTTTTTTTTGGTTGAAAAACTTTTAAAAAAAACACACACACACGTTGTACAACTTAATAAAAAAGTTTGAATAACTATGCAATATTTTTTCTTATAAATTTTTCTTTTAATTTGCGTACACCCATAAATTGTGTATTTCCTAATAATGTTTGATTGTAAATTATATATATTATTTTATATACATTATATAGAAACCTCCAATAACTGCTAATAGTTTCTTTTTCTTTTTTTTTTAAACAACTCAAAAAAGGCACATCAGGCAACCTAATAAAATCTTTGAATAACTTCTCATTATTTTTTCTTATAAATCTTTCTTTTTATTTGTACACAAATAAAATGTGTATTTTTCAATAATTTTAACTATAATTTATACATATTGTTTTATATATATTATATATAATTATACTTTAAATGGGCCGGGCTTTAATCGAGGTTAAGTCTAGTAAGACCCAAACTCAGCTCACATTTAATTTGGGCTTATTTTTAGGCCCAAACTCAATTCGGCACAATTAAGATTAAGCTCGTGAGTTTTTCTTTCGAGCCGAATGGGCCAAGTTTGGGCCATTCTAACCCCATTGACAGTCCTAAATCCAATAAAGAAAGGGAAAAAAAAAATTGAGGATGAGACCTAGAAGATAACGGTGGATCTTCTTGGATGTGCAATATTGGATTTTTATGTTTGGGCTGTGGCCTGTGTGACAATTTCCAAATTACTTTATAAGAGAAACCTTCATGTCGCGCCCTGAAATGACGCACAGTAGGGTTGTTGATTGTTACGCTTCAAAAAAATAGTCTAGTTTGACCCTTTTTAAAAAGATAGGTTTTCGAAAAAAAATCGTGCGCGTGTGAGAGAAAAAATTGAGTTTTGATAAAAGAGTGTTATTTAAGAAAAATAGTATTTTGAAAAATAAAAGAAAGCCAGGACTAAAAAAAGTACGACAGTTTTGGCCAACTAATTTTGAAAAAATATTTTATTTTTAAAAAATAGAGTTACTACTTGGCATTTAGTT
>JAMWEH010001580.1:0-23708 GCA_024721245.1 Mitragyna speciosa | reverse complement strand
ATTCGTGTATGCCTGCATATAGATATTGTACATCTTGTTTTAGTTTTTGTTAATATGAGATATTTTCCTGTACTAAAAGTTTTTCTTGTAATATAATTGCAATGGGGAAATTAATGAAAAGGGCATGGTAAGTGAGAAATTTAGTATAATATATCAGGTGGAATTTTTGTCTATTTATTGTTTTTGTTAAAGGCATCCATCGTACATGGGGTGCATATTTTCTATACAGAACACGTATATTTTGCACATTTTTGTACCCGAATAGTTCACTATTCATGCCCTTCATAATTAGCTGATAAAAATTATACCTGTTTTATTAATACTAGTGGGAAAAGCTCACACTGCATGTGCAGATTTAAAGAAAAATTAATAAGAAAAGAAAGTGTGGTGGTAATAGGATTACACTATGGATTAATAATTTATTCTTCATAGACGTGTTATTTAAAATATACATTGAGGGTAGTAAAGGAACCTAGGAGATGACTGAATAAGTAAAACCAAAACCACTGCTTGCTCCCTGCTTTATATGTAAGAAGGTAAGATATTCATCTAGCATGCCTTTTTCAATTAATTTCCTAATCACAAATACGTAAACTATCTTAATTAATATCGTTTAGTTCCAATATTTTTTTATTTTTTTTGGGATTTCTGCAGATGATTGTTGCGTAATGGTTTAAATTGATGGTATTAGGCATTGTAAGTAGACTTGGTTGCAAGAGAGGTTTTGGACATTCTTCTGTCATAAGAAGTACTTTCTATAGTCCGAGAAGTTCGAATTATACCATGAAAGAAGTTTGTGTTGACAAAGACCCTAGTGGGTTAGTTTCTGTAAATGATGGTGTTGAATCTCCTGTTTTACCACCTGTTAAGGTTGGTCCTAGCCTGAAATCTTCTTCTTCAACTGTACAATCGACCCCAGAAATTGAAAAGAAGTATGTTCACCGTGTTTATGATGCAATTGCTCCCCATTTTAGTTCTACTCGGTATGCCAAGTGGCCCAAAGTTTCAGCTTTCCTGAATTCATTGGCTCCTGGATCACTTGTCTTAGATGCTGGATGTGGAAATGGAAAATACTTGGGGCTTACTCCTGATTGTTATTTTATTGGTTGTGATATAAGTGAGCCACTTATCAAGATTTGCATGGACAGAGGGCATGAAGTCTTGGTTGCCGATGCTGTCAATCTTCCATATAGGACTGGTTATGGTGATGCAGCAATCTCCATTGCTGTGTTACATCATCTTAGCACTGAAAACAGGAGGAGGAAAGCAGTAGATGAATTAATCCGCGTTGTGAAAAAAGGTGGGCTTGTTCTGATAACAGTTTGGGCTAGGGAACAAGAGGATGGAGCATTATTAAACAAGTGGACACCGCTTACTCAGAGATATTTGGAGGAGTGGGTAGGACCTGGCAGTCCTCGTGTTCGAAGCCCTTCATCGCCTTCAACTCTAGAGAGTATCCCAGAAGCTGAGGAAAATGGTTCAAAAGAGCTGTTAAAAGAATTTTTCGATAAATCTGCTGATTTAAAATCACTTCAATTTACACATTTGAATTCTCGAGCTGCTGATCTTTCATTGGCTTCTAAAACGGAAAAAGGTTGTCAAGATCAGCAGGAGTTTTTTGTTCCTTGGCACTTGCCTTATCATCGAGCTGAAGTGAGTGGAGCTTCTGCTAATGCTGTCGCAAGTGGTCTGGCAAAGAAGGATGATAAGAAGGGTGCAGTGGTTTACAACAGATATTACCATGTTTTCAGTGAAGGTGAACTTGAAAAGTAAGTATTATTTACCTTTACTGTTTGAATTCAATGTGTATTTTATGTGTTCCCTTATATTTAATAATTTTCATGTGTTTCCTCATATCCATGGATACCACCTGCAAGCCCAATAGTTTTTGATGTTAGTTTATCTACTTACCTCTTGATGGCCAATGCAATTGATTCAAATGCTACTAACATGTTATGGATGTTCAGCTTTTATTGGCAGAGTTAACAGGTTTTATGGGTGCTCATTCAGTGGCATAACTCTGTACTTCATTGCTTCTTTGGATGATCAACATTTTGTATGTATTTGTTAAGTTGAAGGATTATATGTGTATGTTGCAGAATACATTTGACAGACGTCAAGTTGTCCTGCAAAATTATCCTTATGACTACTCTTTAGGGAGAAGTTGACTAAGTTAGAACTTTGAGTGCTTCTTTCTGCTCTTTATCTCAAAACTTCTATTGCTGTTGGCTCCAAAGGAAAAGCAAGAATTATAGATGACTACTTTCATAGGAAATTAAACGAGGTCCCAATTTTGGGGGTTTGAACATGGTCATTTTGGTTGCCTTTTTATCATGTAGGGACTAGATATGTATGGCTATTTTGCCTAGCTGTAACTCTCTGCCTCTGCTGTATTATTTCTTTGCTAATTGTTTGTTTATTGATTGCATGATTTGTATTGCCGTCTCTCAGCATAGTTTTGTGCAGTACAAGAAAAATGGTAAATTACATTATGTAAACGTACAAGGAATTTCTGCTGAAAACCATTCCATCATGAAACTTAATTCTCAAATCTTTTCAGAAGATGAAGAATGACTCTGTGATTTTTTATAGTTTAATGTGCTTTTACATTTTAGATACCATCCTTAATTGACTGTGCCTCTTCATGCTTTGGTGGTGTTGCTGCAGATTGGTGTCTGGTATGGACAAGGCGGTTGTTGTTGATAGATTTTATGATAAGTCAAATTGGTGCATTATTCTTGAGAAAACATCGTGATGAAAGGTCTGCTTGAAATCAATTTATGTGGAGAATTTTGCGTGACAATATTCAGTGTTGTTAGGCTGGCTTGTAAAAGTTTTCCTGTAAAGAAGTCGAGTGTGTGCTCAGGGGAAATTTTGTCTCAACTTTGCCAGTATGAAGAGACTAACGTGGCATAGTTGAGCATGTTCGTCCTATGCCCTTTTTTTTTCTGGGGCCCTTTTGCTTCCAATCTTCTTCTCTGTACTATCATTCTGTAATATTTATGATTAAAGTCACATATTTTATTAGCAATTTTGTGAAGCTACCTTGAATACAGTCTCTTTATTTTCTGACACTAGTTTTGTGTCAAATTTGCTCAATCGTGCGACTGTTGTATTACCTTGTTAGTTCTCCTTAAGTTAATGACTGAGACGGCAAAATCGTTTCTCAACTTGGCAACTAAGACTGCCCTTTTTAAAGGAACAAAACAGTTCTCAACTTTACTGACACTAAAAATCATTTGAAAATCTTTCTTTCGGAAAGGAAAATGACTTTCTTTTCTCTCCAAGCTCCATTGAGTTTTCTTAGTGGTTCTCAAATAGGAGAAAGGAAAAACCAAAAAGCTTGCATATTGGTTTCTCTGTTCTTTCCTAACAAAATTTTTTCTTTTCTTTCTTTCTGTCCTACCTATATACACAAGGATGACTGATCCAAGTGATAGCCAGTCATCTGTTTTTGAAATCTGAAAGCCAATTATTTAAGCCCACTGGCTATTATTTTGCCGTTCTGAAGCTAGAAAATGTCTTCTTCTCTTAGAAAGAGAATGATTTTCTTCAGATTGTTATTATTTTACCACACTGTTTATATTCCTAAAAACAGGTTAGACACGAGTTACACAAGTTATAAAAGAGTTGGTTTTGATTGACCATAGTTTTAGTATGTTCTAAAATGACTGAAACACAAATGTTGGTTCATTTCTAATCACCAAATATTGTGTCTCAATTCCACATTAACAACAGAACTCAAAATAGCCATCAATTAAAGAAAAGCACACGAAAAGGTTCAAGAAACTGCAGAAGCCTATTTCCTAAATTCTACTCCCTTTCTTTATATTAACCTACACTATTACAATAGGGAGAGAAAATAGTATTGAGATTAGTTAAACTTCCCACCACTGAAGTAGAGACATAAAATGCTAATCGCTCGACTCTTTAGTTTCCTAAATTTTACTACTAAAAATCAAAAGAATCCAAAACAATTGTTTTTGGCAGAACATGCGTGCTTGCTTGTGAGTTGTAAACCAAAAACAAATACACTTCATTTCTCAGCAAAAGACGGAAAAGTTTGCAACAGAATTGCCGGGGGAAACCAACCACCATTTGTGTTCCCAGGCCATGTTCTCACCAGTATTTCCCTCTGCACATATTTCTGTCTTTGAGACTCAATCTTCTTCCCTTTTTGGTACTTATCATCCAGCTAAAGCACCTAAATACAATAAGCAATTCCAAAGAATTCAAAACCAGAGCGACAACGCCCCCAACAAAAACATCCCTTTTATAACCAGCGAAAACCCATCTCGGTTAACCGATTATCAAACCTCTTGCACTCCCCAAACACACTCAAAAACCCCAGATAACTATAGCAGCTCCTCTTGTTTTAGCCATTCATTAATTGTTCATGAGTCCCATTTAGCTGCCAAATGGCTTCAATCTTCTTGTAGCACAAAAGAAGTTAAGAAAATTCACGCGTTTGTTGTCAAGTATCTGAAAGATTCAGATATTTTTGTTAACAATAATTTGGTTTCTCGGTATGTAAAATATGGTAGGTTGGTTGAAGCTAGGAACGTGTTTGATAAAATGTCTCATAGAAGTGTTGTTTCTTGGACAGCTATGCTTAATGGGTATTTAAAATTTGGGTTACATAATGACGCTTCCAGGCATTTTAAGGAGTTTGCTGAGAGTGGGATTCAGTGGAACTCGAAAACTTTTGTGTGTGTATTGAATTTATGTTGTAAAAGATTGGATTTTGAACTTGGCGAGCAAGTACATGCTTGTATAATAAAGGGTTGTTTTAATGGATTGATACTGGATAGTGCTGTGGCGTATTTTTATGTGAAGTGTGGTGACTTGGAAAATGCTTTTCGCATATTTAATCGGATGAATAAGAGAGATGTGGTGTGTTGGACAACTATGATTACTGCTTGTTCACAACATGGGTGGTGCGAGGAAGCTTTTCTGATGTTTTCGAGGATGTTAGCTGATGGATTGGAGCCAAACGAATATACAGTGTGTAGTGTCTTGGATGCTTGTGGGGAAGAAAGAGGGTTAAAATTGGGGAAGCAATTACATGGGGCCATTATTAAGAGGATGTACAGAATGGATATTTTTGTTGGGACTTCACTTGTGGATATGTATGCAAAGTGCGGAGAAATGGAGGATTCAAGGATGGTATTTGATGAGATGAGGAAGAGGAATACGGTGACATGGACATCTCTTATTGCAGGATATGCTCGTAATGGGCTTGGTGAAGAAGCCATAAGACACTTTCGGGTGATGCAAAGGCGTAGGATTTCTGCAAATAACTTGACCATGGTAAGTATTCTTAGGGCATGTGGCTTACTTGGGGCCTTACTGATGGGAAAAGAGGTCCATGCACAAATTTTCAAGAATCATGTCCAAGGCAATATTTATATAGGTAGTGCCCTGGTGTGGCTGTATTGTAGATGTGAAAATTATTCAGCTGCATCTAAGGTCCTCCAGGACATGCCTTTGAGAGATGTAGTTTCATGGACTTCCATGATTTCTGGCTGTGCCCGTCTTGGCCATGAGCAGGAAGCTCTTGAATACTTGAAAGAAATGTTGCGAGAAGGTGTGGACCCCAATCCTTTTACTTATTCATCAGCTTTGAAAGCATGTGCTCAGTTGGAGGATATTAGACAAGGGAAACTGATTCACTCTTCCGTAAATAAGACTCCTGCTTCCTCTAACGTATTTGTGGGCAGTGCTTTGATCCATATGTATGCAAAGTGTGGACATCTCTCTGAGGCTGTTCGTGTCTTTGATAGCATGCCAGAGCGAAATTTGGTTTCTTGGAAAGCAATGATAATAGCTTATGCCAAAAATGGGCTGTGCAGAGAGGCTTTTAAGCTCATGTACAGAATGCAAGCGGAAGGTATTGAGTTGGATGACTACACACTTTCAACAGTGCTTACTGCCTGTGGAGATCTTGAAGGCAACATGGAGTCTGTTTTAAACCATGGTTTTGATTCGTCAAGATCTTTCATTTAGCCTTGAGTTACTTCTCCTGAAAGAGTTCTGATACATTTATGGGCGCTTGTGTGTATTGAACCCATGATCAACGTGGTCCCTCTGTGATGGAACAGAAAATTGATGAGCTGATTGTACACTATTCGAATATGCGAACCATGGAGCTAGGTTAATTAGAGGATTCCTTTATTACAAGACAAACTTTTCTCGACACAAAGTGAAAGAGATGGTAATAGATCCCTTTATCAGACAGGATTATCAATTGATGGAGTTGTTTCTTGGGAAATCTGGTATTGTTGTATGCATAAAGGAACCTTTAGATACTACTTTAAGTTGAACAATCAAAACTGTACACAATCAAAGCTGTTGTACAGTTATCTCCTTGTACTAGTGATGTTGCATATCAAGTACAAATCAGAATTTCTGTGGGAAGTGTACACAAATTTTTTACCTTGAATCACTTTGGAGTATTCAAGACAAAATCCCTTCTAGTTATTTATTGAAGATAACTTTGTCTTTTCAAACTTCAGACTTCTTCTAGTATCTTTCATTACAACTAATGAGGTTCCTTTCACCATTAAGAAGCCTCTTTATTCTTAAAATTGCAAGTGGTTTTGTACATTTTCTAATATAATATGGAATATATACAAAAACTAGTTATGCAGATTATTGCGAATGTCACCACCAACTTCATAATTTGGTAAGTGCTAGGTGTGCACAGGATTATTCGTGTAAGCACAAGTACTGGTTTACTTTATGGCATCCATAACATTATAGTCAAAAGTCAAGAAAAAATTACCATCATGCTGAGCATCGCCCATCTCAAACAGACTGTCGGTAAGCATTAATTTAGTTTCCTGACAACATGATCCCCTATCCATTCTTATTATTCAAATTAGTTGCAATTCCTTAGCTGGGTTATATGCTTTTAGCTTAGCTTTGTTAGTTTCTTTGCCTCCCAATTGACTTGGATACAGAATATGGAAATGACAGATATTTAAAATGGATCCATGCTCTGCTTCAAACAAATGTGATGCAAGATCTCTTTTTAAGACTGCATATGTAGATCAACAGTATCATTAGTTTTACAACGTTGAAACTCTTGCTTATCATACTGGTCATGTTGATCCCGCAACTCTTATTGCTTTCTACCATCATGGAAGTGAAATAAGACATCTGGAAAGCGAAGAAGAAGGCAGATTATTTGTTAAGGTGACACACCTTCAAGTTGTGAAGAGAATAATTATCATATAAGCCTTCATATTCCAAGCCATTCATCTATTCTCTCAACTCTTCCTCACAGTTGCATTTCAGGACTATTCAAAAGAAAATTACATGAATTTTCAGGACAAATCTTCCTGTGTAATAAGCTGGTTATCACAGTAAGCACTCAGTCTTTCACGGCAGATGCACTTAATTTGACTTCTGGAAATGCAGGAGGCATTCACGCTTGCTATAAATTTCTGTTGCTTTTCATTTGTCCCGTCATCAAACTTAAGTGATGGAATTTCTGCTGGTACTTGCAATGTGCTTGCAAACAAAAATGAAATGAAGTTTACAACTTACAAGTTTGTACTGCATAGTTCCTAATGCTATATCAGTTAACAGATTAGTAAGGCATTCCTTTGATTTAATTTCATTTTAGAGCTCGGTATGATTTGTGGCTTCTTGTTGCCAAGCTTTTCATATGGACATATCAGCAATTGCTCTTAGAACGTAAAATTATCTCACAGTATCAATTTTCCTATTTTAACTGCCTCAAATTTTAGTGTTCCTTGGCGTTAATGATAAATGGAGAAGTTCTATTTTTCAACTTCCTTAGGAAGCCTTAAAAATTCTTCTCCTTAGCTCTTACAGAAACTTATATTTGCCAAGCGTTAAAAATTCTTCTTCTTAGAAAAGCATATTTGCCAAACTCAAACTACCATTGAACAGGACAATGTTAACTCAAATTGAATTCCAAGTTCTAACTACGAGACGAATTTCATGACGACTTTCTACTAAACCGAATTCACAGATAACTAGTTTTCTTGTTAGTTGATTTACAGGTAACTAATTTTCTCTTTAATACTTCCTACTAAAGCCAGATATGCATGTAACTAATTTTCTTGTTAGTGAATTTATTGTCACCCGAGAACTTTTTTTTTTTTTTTTTTTTAAATGGCTTAAGAAACTCGAAACTTTACAAGGAGAAATGTAAGCCTTAACTTTCTCGGCATGGAACTCAAGAACTTGAGTCTCTCTGGGCCAAAATGCTTTGTAAAAATATTGCTCCATCAGTAGAGAAATCCTACAACATAAACCTAAGTTGGTGCCATTAACTAAGAAAGCAGTGGTAATGTGGACGTTTAGACGTGCACTTTAGTTTAATACGGCCTAATTTGACCATTTTTGGACTTTGTGAGATGGGCTGGTGTAGTCACCAAACAAAGAGAGGCGTAGGGATGAGTCAGTTGGCATTGTTTACCATGACGAAACCAAACTACCACCTTGTAATTAAGACGTTAAAAATGACATGAACCATTAGTAGAAAACGATAACAGTTATGTACACATTAGGAGAAAACGATATAATAAAATCTAGAACTCTTAAATCAATTGTGAAATTATCATTTGCATATATCTCACTTCCATGCTAATGTTAATTGTAGATTCAATTTGCAGTTTTCGATATATGTGGGAATTTTTTTGTTAGAAATGGGAAGTGACTTGTCTAGAGAATTTTAAGTATTATATTCTGTTCTTTTGATTAGCATCCTTAGAATTCTCACGTTAGCAATTGGGATAGTTAGTTATTTGTCCTTTTTGGTCAAAATAAAAAATAATAGGAATCATATTTGTCCCCGTCGAATTTTAAGGACCAATTTGGTAAAAATTAAAAAAAATTAGGAGCAGATTTATTTTTATTAGAACTTTGGGGACTACTCTGGTGCAGTACCTAAACTTTAAGGATCAAAATTGGAATTCTCCCAATATTTTATGCGAATAGGACCACTTCTGTGAAATAATTCAGAGGCCCACATTAACAAGTCCTCATCCGTCCGTCCCTACACATTGTTTGCCTGTCCCTTGCGCAGTTGATGATGCATGATGGCAATGGTCCTAGGCTGCTTTGAATTGGTAAAAAGAATGAGCATCTTTGGCTGGTTTCATTTAAGAGTTTGAAGGAACAAAATGCTCTCATTCTTGGCTTTTCCAAAATTCATATGCAAGGATTCAATCGCTGATTCCATTTCAAGGGAATTGCATCACCAAGAAAGACGCTCTCTCTCTCTCTCTCTCACTTTTTTTTTTTTTTCCTTTGGGGTATAATGGGCAAAAACTAAGAAACAAGGTTTTGGTCGAGCTATATAAAATCTCAAGAGAGTGTGAGTGTGTGTGTGTATTTTTGGGTTCCCATAAGAACTCAATGCATCTGTTTTGGGATCAAATATTTAAAACACTTTTGACCTTTGGAAAGGAGAGGAGGGAATGATAAATAGGCCAGCACTTACCACATATTCGGTTTGCAAATTGTCATAAACTCAATCTCACGTCATTGTTGACACCATACTAGACTTTACTTTGCCCCACAACTGTCTTTCTTTGTTGCTTTGGCCTCAAGAAGTGTAGTCGAATTTTTTCACTTGAACCTCCATCATTAAGTCAGAAATTGAACAGGTTTTTCCCATCACCTTTGGTCCACCACATCCACCTTTTTTTTTCGTGGTGCCCAAGCTCTCAAAATCTATATATAGTCATAGTTGTATACCCCATTTTTGCCTATAACAGTTTACTAACACCGCAAAGAAAACCATAGTTTTATAAAATTTTCTCTTCAACCATATCAAAATCTAGTCTTGCTACACCTGCTCTTTTTTATTGGAAAAGCCATGGCAACTGCTAGTGCAGCCATTGCTGCAGTTTATGTGACGAAAAGAACATACAAAGAGAAGATGAAGAAAATGGAGAAGATCGAAGCTGGTGACAAAGAAGCTGTTCAAGTAAGCAGCACTGCTCCCAAAAGCAAGAAGAACTCTTCTGGCCGTTTCTTTTCAGGGATGTTCAAGAAAGTTCACTCTAGTGCTGATGTTCCTTTGCCAGAAACCGCTGTGCAATCTTGGGATGCAAAGAACTAGTGATTTTAAATATCACGGCAGTACGGATTTGGTCATTCAGCTGTCAGTTGGGGATAGCCAATAACAGCAAGAAAAGTTCAAACTTCAGAATTTCTCCGATTAGGTTTTTTACATGCCCCAGAAATATATGTGTATAAAGGTGAAAAACATATGTACTTGCTACATACATTATTTTGTGTAGCAAAATTTTGTTTGTAAACATGTGTAGTTGCACCAGAAATAGGTGTGTAAAGGTGAAAAACACATGTGCTGTACCAGTCTTCTGAATTCAAGTTCTAAATTAGTTAAGGGCGTTTTTAGCCCTCATTGCATATCTAAAATCTGGACAGTTAAGCATATAATTTGAATGATTGATACAGGAAGTAAGGGTTGGTTTGTCCCGCTGACATACCTTCGCTGGTCTTTTACTGCCTTATTTCTTTTTCCCATTTCGGACGTGTATAAGGAAAATGTGTGAACTATTGATCCAAGTCAATTACCATTAAGCCCAATTGGCAGACAAAAAGCAACCTTCAATAGACGGCTAATTGACTTTTTCAAGCCTCCAATGGCATCCATTTTCTAACTACGAGACAAATTTTGTGACGATTCATCTTCATCTTATTACCTGACTTCGTTAATATTGAATTGAGGGGTATCCGATCTCCACGCCCCCCCCCCCCCCCCCCCCCGGCGCCTCCTTTCCCCTCTCGGGGTTGGTTATAGCGGAAAAATTATGTTTGGGTCTTGGTCTTGCAAGCAAATGCTCTAAATTAAATTTATGTTCCGTTTGTATGGTAACTCTAATTGACCCTTTTTTTTTATCATTTCTTTTACGTTTATAAAAAAAGTGTAACAAAAGAATTCTAACAATAATGTCAAAAAAAAAAAAAATCATAGAAATGGAGTCCAAGCGTCTCTACCTGCCAAGTGAACTGGGATAAAGTAGAATTCGGTGATTAGAAATTAAGAAGATAATGTTGATTGAAGATGTTTGTGGACAGTGACAATTCTCAAGGATGATAAAAATGCAGTGGTGCTCCTCTCTACCATTATATCTCAACTCCTAAATGGCAACTTGGGAACCTAGCTTGCTCCATTATCACGTGTGAAGGAGAAAATGATATAATATCTTGTTGGGCACGGCGCATGGCGCTGCTCTTTCTGTTTGACCACAAGGCTAGCAGTTGCTTACCTTGGCTGGTTTATTTTTGTTGCCAAAGCTGGTTTAGTTTAGTGAAAATAATGCTTTCACAGTCTCAACCTCATCTCTTTTGACAAAATATTGCTAATTTGTGGTCTTGCCAAAAACAAATCTATTAGTAATTTGTGATTGACAAAGTACTTAAAATCCTAGACAAATTTTGATAAAATACACAATATACTAGTACTACTTAAAATTTACTTCTTCCTTAGAGATTCCATCGACTTTGCCAATGCCAATAGAGATGGAAATTAATTTAACGACCAAGAGTTACCAAAAAATAATAATTTTTAAAGGAAAGTACTTTTTATTAAAACTCATTAACTTTTTTTTTTTTTGTTGTAAAAATTTACTATTTTTATTGAAGTATATGACATGAAAAGCCATTGTATCATTAGCACTAGAATAGATCAGCACTTGTATATTTTCATGACTGAATCTCACTTCATTGACAAAATCAACCAAGAAATTCAATAATCCAGTAGAATCTTGTTGATTTGGTCGCAAGTGCAATTGTCAATTTGTCAAAATTTCGTTTCTTCAACTCCTTCAAATGTGTCAAAGTCAAATATTAAACAAAGACATTTTCTAGATCCCCCGCTCCTCATCAACTTATTCCGTTGCACAAAGACACCAAGAAGGAAAAAAAAAAAAATCTTCTCTAGTCATCCAACGTGTGCTCCTCAATCAAGCTCACCACCAAAAAACTATCCATACTTCACAGATCATTACCCAATTCGATTCGAAGACACATTTCTAGCATACCAATTACCAAGTAACATTTTTCTCAGTTCATATTAGAAAAAATCTTGGATTTTTGAGAAAGCCTTTGTTTAATTGATTAAGGGTCAGTCATGTCGATCCTTCATGCTTCCTTTGCCGAAGTTTACGTGATGAAGAAAATGTACAAAGAAAAGATTGAAGCTGCAGATGGGAAACAAGCACGTGTGAGAAGTACTCACCGAAAAGAAATGCAGCATTTCGCCGGTGGTTGGTTCTCCGGGATGTTCAAGAAAGTCCAACCTGCTGGTTCTGCTGTCCCTTCATCAGAGTCCGTTGTTCAATCCTTGAATCAGAAGAATTATTCATTTTGAGATTATGGGATTCGTCAGCAGAAGATTGCATAAAAAATAGTATTTTTTTATTTTTTTTTCTTTTCTTTTTAGCCTGACTGATTTGTTAATGGGTCATCTAATATGTAAAAAGTCCACAATTAATTGTGGTATAACATGGTATGGTGTAATGTTGTACTTAAATTTTTCATCCATTAGTTAGTTTGTTTAATATTTTTAGAATTCTTCTTTTGTTATTTGTTCTTTATTCATAATTTCTTGAACAAAATGAATCCCAAATTTTGCTAGTTCTCGTAAAATGCTGGCTACATATTATTGTTCTGTTCATGTCGAATATGTGTTAAGGGTTTCTCAAATTAAAAAAACAATAATAATCGGAGAAAATCTCGAGAGTTGAGCAGATATTGTTAATCACTTCTACAGCTCACGAGTGACGGCATGTTGGATTGAGATTGAAAGCAATGCTTGGCTGCTTAAGAAACTTTTTGATAGTTAATGGATATCCTATGTGTTACTAACTTAACATTGTATGTGAAATTAATACCACGCTCTTCTTCCAAAATGTGGTCAAAAAAAATTTAAGATCATTCTGGTTTAAATTGCTCTCAACCCACGGATGGGAGGTCGATAAAGCTATTATTAGATGCGGATTCTAATCCTTAGTCTCATTAATTGAGTCTCTATCAACTTACATGCATCAAAAGTTTATCTACTTAATGAATTATTTTTATTTATGACGGTTGTTGATAAACTTTTAAATACATGTGCTAGCACCTTGTAGGGGCTCAATTAATGGAATTGAGGATGGTTAAGTACCTCAATGTCACTAAAGAGGAATTACAACATTGCATTCACATTTATGGTAAATCACATAAGGAAAGTGCTGGGTATGGGTTAGGTATCATTGATAAAAAGTAAAACGCACAGTTACTTACCCATTTAAGTTCAACTTGGTCCTCCAAATCTATTCTATTAATGATTGAATAACTTTGGAAGGATCAAATGGAACAAATGAAAAGGCACGGTTATAATGTCATTCTACTAGAAGATTTGTCTTAGTGTTTTTAATGAAAAAAGATGCATTTTTTTTGCTCAGTTAAATTATTGCACCTTTTCTGTTGATAAAACCTTCAAATTGCTTTGCATTGAACTCACAATTAATCAACAAAGTATCTTTATTGTCGAAAAACTAAGTACAGAATGTTTGCTTGTAGAACAAATAACTTTTTTTTGTTTTTTGGTAGTCAATTTCTTCTGTGATTACCCAACTATTAATGCCTTTCACTGACAAAGTTTTTAGGACTAGCTTAGAACAACAGTTTGGAATATTGAGTTTTTTTTGTAGTTTGAGGGACTAAATGGAGATTTTGTACTAATTGGAGGATCAAAACGATAGTCTTTTAATTTGAGGGACCAAATTGAGATATTCTATTATTTTTTGACGACCAAATTGACACTTTTTCAATTTGAAAGACTAAAATAAGATTTTGAACCACAATAAAAACCATGCGGGTGAAATGAAAACCTTCTTCTCTTAAAGGAAAAGTTCTGAGTTTGATCCAAAAATAAAAAATAAAAAAGGAAAAGTTCTGAGTTTGGACTCTGGCAATCCCCCTTTCCCCTCTTTCAGTAAAATTCTACTATCTTACGATATAATCCCATAACAAAAAATGGATTACGATATGATACCATAACAAAAGAAATCTTTCTTGATTTTTCTAAAGAGTATATCTCGCATTTATTTTGTACTCACCATAACGTTATTAGTTAAAAATTTTGACTTTTAGTCACTGTGATATTATTAATATTATTAGTTAAAATTTTTTGGCTAGTACCTTACCAAAATTGTACCATTTCTGTTTCCATTTTCCTTATGGTAAAAACAAAAAGTTAAAAAGGGGCAAAAAGATTAGGTCAGCCTTAAGCTAGCGCATGCAAGGGCGTAAATTCGGAGACAGTGAACATCACGTCATTTTTTACCATATCCATATGATGAGATGAAGCCAAAAATCTTCCCCCCACCTTCATGGAAAAAAATCTACGATCCAAATGTAAACTTATTTGCTTAGGCAACAAGTAGAAATGTCAAATTTCATCTCTTCAACTCCTTCCTTCAAAAGTCAAAGTCAAAAATTAACAATTACTACTTTTTCCATCACTTTTTGAAACTCCACATCCAATCCAACTGTCTGTTGCAGACTTCTTCAAGAAAGAATCTTCTCGAGTCCTCCATTGCGTGCTTCACAATCCCACAAAAATCTATATATGGCCTATCCATGGCATCTCCAAAATCTTCATTATCCAAACCCCAAATCTAGCTTACAACAATTTTCTCTGTTAGTATAAAGCAAAAACAATCTCATTTTTCAGTGAAAGAAATCCTTGATTGAAGATTAGTCATGTCGAGTTTTAGTGCACCCCTTGCAGAAGCTTATGTAATGAAGAAGATGCACAAAGAGAAGATGAAGAGAATGGAGAAGGTTGAAGCTGCTGGCCATGATCAGAAAGAAGCTCATGTGAGAAGCAGTACAACTGCCCGGAAAATCAAGAATTCTTCTTCTGGTGGTTTGTTCTCCGGGATGCTCAAGAGAGTCCACCCAAGTGCTGCTGTCCCTTCATCAGAATCCGCTGTGCGATCTTGAAACTAAAGGAGCTAGTGTTTTAGATCATGGGGATTTTGTATCTGCTTCTTTAGGTGCCAAGTCCGTATAAATTTGTAATTTGTATAACTATTTTTTAATTTAATTATTTTTACTTGACTGATTGTTTATGTTTATGGTGAGTTAATTTGTAAAAAAAAATCTAAATCAATGATATGAAGTAATTTTCTACCAAATTCTTTTGTTCATAAATTTGTTTGTTTTATATATGATATATTGCTGTTGTTGTTCTCTGTTTACATATATTTCTTGTTGTAACATGAATATATTCTTTTCCATAATTTATGGAGTCAAGTATATCAGGAGAATTGAGCGGATAATATCTTTGATCAAGCCAAACAGCTCACGCGTGACGACATGATGATGATAGAGACTGAAAGCAATGGATGGTTGCCTACAGATCCTTTTCATGGATTAACCCTTTTTCCCCTTTCCTTTCTTTTTTTTTTTTTTTCCAGACGTGTTTCCAATCAAAATATGAAACAATTTATCACCTAGTGAATAGTGTAATCTATCGGAACAGAATATTCTTAAATAAATTCGGTCTACGACCCCACTTATGAACTTAGTGGTTTAATATAAAATCACGTAAACATCCTTATATCACTTGTTTATGTCAAGATGTATCGTTATGCTTATATGGTAATCTTCTACGCTACAAGATCTATAAGTGAGACTAGTGGATTCGGTCCACCTAAGGATAACCATAAGAGTATAAAATGTTAAGAATTTCCATAGTAACGTTTTACAAATAAATGTTGATTTTACACTTATGCAGTGAATAATATTTGAGTTAATGATTATGGATAATGTATTTGACAAGGATTCTATATCCGATTTCTCAAAAATGCTTATCCACTTGCCTTTTGGATGAACATACAAATCTGACCAAATCTCGGTGCAATATCCCCTCCTTTTCCAGGTAGGTTTTCTTTATCCATGAAAGGTAGAGGGATCAATGACTCGTTTCTATTTTGACATCCCCAAATGCACCTGCAATAAGTCCAACCCCGTCTAAAATTTAAAACAAAAAAGTCCAATAGGTTTTGGGCCTACATTATGTTTTCTTGGGCCCAATTGGGTGACTGAATGACAATCTACAAATAAGCTGGGGATGGATGTGGGCTATTTACTAACCCAACTAAACCCAATTAAAAAATTAAATAAATAAACTTTCACAAATTGTTAAAACTTTTTTTTTTTTCACATATATATACACACACTTTTGCATGTAAACACATGCTTTTTACATACGTTAACATGGTCACACCAAAAATCTATGGGCCCAACGACAAAATCTATGGGCCAAATACCTGATTTGTTTGCATCTTAAACAGGAAGCCGAGAACACTTTCTACATGTGTGCGTGTATATATTCAGCATATTTTCGGCATCTTAACCAAGGATCCTGTAACATCTTCACAATCACGCCTCTCAATTCTTGCATACTACCAAAGTTCAATTTCCTCAAAAATTTTGTTCTACCAGTTTTCTTTTTTCCTCCCTTCAAGCTATGTCAACCCCTAGCATTGCTTTTGCTGAAATCTATGTAATGAAGAAGCTTCAAGAAAAGAAGATGATGCAAAAGATGGAAGAAAAAGCTCCTGCTGCTGCTTCTTGTGGAAGACAAATCTATGCTAATGGCATTCATCAGGGGAAGCCCACTTCTGGTTGTTGCTTTTTTACAGTGTTCAAGAAAATCCATCCCAGCCATGATGTACTCTCAGTTTCGGAGATTCCTAGGAATTGAGATAATGTAGGCACTTGCATGAGTGACATGTTATAGTATTTTGTAAGACAATGTTCATCATGAACATGCAGCTAATGCTAGGCTGTTGTCTTTCCCGTCTATAGTTTCTTTGTTTCTGTTCTTTTTTTTTTTTTTTTGGGTCAAATTTTCATATTTTTGTGAATTTTTATTCTGTTGTATGTGAATATTGGTTCTTGTTGTAATTACTGATTGTTGTTATCTGCTAGCTATGTGTGGGGTGTTGGGAGAATGTTGTGATTTGATATTCCAAATACTTCATTCCAAGAGTTAATTGCCATTAGCTTGGTAATTTTCATTTTCTTTACATTAATTGCTCCCACTTCCTAGAAATAAAGAATTGGTGTTTGGCATCTCCTGAAAACATTTTAGCTCTGTCCACTATTGCACCCAATTATTTTCTATATATTTTGCTGTCACTCACCAATTATTGCAAGCTACATCTTTTGAGATTATTTATGGATCACATCCTGTACAATATATCTATCCATAAATAAAATACAACTTATGATATATAGTTGTTTTTAATAGATTTATAGCATATTCCTAATAATTTATTATCACCTAAAAACTTCTTTGAATTGGATCTCAAACTGTTTTTCTCATTTTTTATACCTTTTATTTTCTCTTCATCCAAAAGGAAGCGTTACAATCGACTATGTGGTGTAACCAACGGAAGTATGAAGCTACTCGTGTAGCGGTGTTGCTTTGGGTTCTTGCTAAGAAAAATAGTAGTAGTATTTTCTTACAAATTTTTTCCCAGACAAACAAAAAAAAAAAAAGTAAAAAAGTCCTGGAAAGGCAGGACTTGTGCAAGGGACTGCTACTGAACAGATTGATAAGGTCATTGAATTTTTTTAATTCCATCTGACTGGTGTCTCAAAAATTACATTATTTTGCTGATATTTTCTTTCTAAATTTCATTGGTTGCCAAATTGTTGTGCAAAGTTTATTCTCTTTGTTCTAGAACTAATTGAAAACAATGTTTTCTAGCATGACGAGACTGTCTGAATGTTGCACTGACCACGTTGTCATATGCTTACACATTAAGGGCTTCAACTATCATAACAAATCCAGATTACCTGCCGTTTAGCTAAATCTTCTATTTTTGAGCTTCTGCAGGAGATAAGCGCTTTGCAGCTAAGGCAAGCTGAAGAAACTGGTGTTAAAACGCATAAGTTCTCCCACATACTTGACACCAAGATATCTTCCTGTGCAGAATTGGCTAAAGAGGTATCCCTTCTGAAGTCGGAGTTTTGCAACCATAAAAATGATAATGAAAAACAAGCCCACAACTTATTACTATTAGATAGTTATATTAAGCACTCTCGCCTGCTTCAAGATACACAAGTACGCGGGATCAAGGGAATCTTAGTTGTTGAGGACATGATAAGAGAACTACAAAGCTAGATGTGTTTTGATTTCTATAAACAGACTCAATTTCTTCATTCAGAGTTAAGAGGCCTGACCAATAACTTGCAAGATCTCAAACATGGAACAATGGGAGCAATATCCTTGCTCAATATGTTATCAGGAGAGAGGATCATAGATACATCTTTATGGAGTGAACAATTTACATCTGGAGATGGTTTTGATGTAGTGTGTGAACCTCTAATAATGCTCTGCAATTTCAGGAATCCCCTACTAGTCTCTCGAGAAAATGATTCTATAGGTGCTATTGGGGCTATGGAAAAAGACACATCGTGTACCTTAAAAGAGAGTTAGATGGGACAAGAGCTGAACAGGAAGGTCTTGCAAGAAAGACGGGACAAATGGAGTCCTACCATGAAGGGGATACACTAGTAGTCTGTATTTTTCAGTTGATTTATGCTTCCTTTGCCCAAACAAAAGAGTTCATATACCGCCCTTTGATCTGGTATTTAGTAAGGAAAACAAATTCCAGACACGGTCAGGTTGAAGTGCTCAAATGCTTCAAGATCTGTTTAACAATTTTGAAAAATCTTTGGCAACAATAAGTTTCAAACCAAATCAAACCAAGCAAACTGAGAATTTCTTCAATATTGTTTCTGGTTTTTTTTTTTTTTTAATCTCCTGTAATCCTTTTCCTTTTCTTTTTGGCTTTAGAACACTAATTTATATTCTGATCCACAAGAATCTACTACAATTGAACAATAAGTTTCTTCTCTACTGTGCTTGTTGGGTAAATGCAAGGAACCCCACCATTGGCAATGACAAGGTCGAAATGATAATCCATAATGCATCATAGCAGTTCTCCAAACATCTCGAGACTGATCTTGGAATCTGTAGGAACATCCTAAAAATCCTAAATATGTCTTGGCACCTGTTAAGCGGAAACTTTTGGAGCTCCTTAAAAATGTAACTGAAAAGATCCATGTCTGATCTGATGGACTACAGGATTGTGCATCCACACCCGCCTTTCTTTGGGGCATCATCCTGCAGTTTATCTGCGAAAGGTGCATCTCATATCAGTTGTTTGGTAAGACCCATTAATTATCCATATTTTCATGCTTTCTAGGTATAGGACGTATAAAAAATAGATAAGTGCTATGGAAATAAATGTGAAAGCATTAAAACTACAGCCAAGTGGTACCAAAAAACAATGAATATACAACAGTAATATTCGAATGGAAAAGCAGGAAGATTCTTGCTTAAAAAGTAAAAATCCAGCGAGATCAGCAGATTTTCTACTTCCACATGGAAAGAGAATTGTGTATCCATCTAACATCCCAGTAGTTGTAAGAAAAGTTTTATCATCCAGAAAGGTACCGAGGATGCTCATAAATTTTTAGGACTAGATTGTTCAAAGTCTATGGGAAAATACAGTAAATTTTAGCCACTTAAAGAGTATGATTTACATGAAGGAAAATTAATCTCGCAACAGGTATAAGAATTACCAACAAACTCAACAATTTCAAGTATTAAACGCGATTTTAACCCAAGGAAAGAGAGAAGTTTTAGAATGCAACGACAAGCTTCAAAAATGAAAGAACCCTAAAGGTAGTAAGAGAGGAGAAAAAAGGCAAAAAGGAGAGAATAGATCTCAAAACAATGGCTACTACACCACTAGGAAGACAGTAAGGAAGGAAACACATAACGATCAAGGATATAGTGGTTCTCAAACCTTCCATCACTTGTCATCAAAAAAATTGTTTACAATATCAGTTCAGCATATAGCATAGCTATAATAAGTGGCTTTGAATAGTCTCGTGTGAGGAAATAGAGAAAGCAAGAAAAAACTACATAATTATAAACTTATAAAGGCAAGCATATATCCACATAATCAGTTGAATACCAGCGTTTTTCTCGGACAAAGGAGGATGGACAACAACATGCATGGTGATGACACCTCCTGGGACTTCAGCAACTGGAAGTCTAGATTCAGCAAGCGTTTTGTTGTTTTCTAGTATCCTTCCAGCGTTAATAAGCTTCATATCATTTATGGTCTTTGGTCCATTTTCTTTCTCTGCAATAAAAAAATTCTATGAGTATTATAATTGCAGCTGAAAAAGGAGTAGTCATCAAATCATTAAACTGGAAACTGGAATACATCATCATATAAGTAAAATGTACAGTACTTAGGCTCACTTGTAGAGAAACAGAAGACAAAAAAAAAAAGGCACAAAATTGTCCAACGAATTAGCTTCGGTTACACATGAAAACTCACCAAATTCCACTAAAAATTGTGTAATTCAGTCCAACCTTTGAGATAATCTAATAACATAGTCCTTTAACAGACATTAAATGGCTAATTATTCACATAACAGTACAAAGCAGAGAACCAATATGTCAACAGCCTGAAACAATTTCACAAGAAAGGTAGAGCAAAAGCAAGTTTACATGCATTTCTTAACTTCCCAAGGTAACTAAGGCTGCGTCTAGATGAAACACTTCTATGGTGCACAATACAAGTTTGCAAAGAACCAGTAGAATTTTGACAACTCATGTAGGCCTACATATTTATAGATTAAATTAACAATTCATATGGGCCCACCCTCCTTATTCTCATTCAACTATTGGTTCTTTGTATGGTACAAAGCTGACTTAGCTTTGTACCATAGCCAAATCCCGTCTAGATGGATGTTTTTTGGGGTATTTTTTTAAAAAAACATTACTGTAATTGTTTTAAAGATTCTTCTTAGTAAATGTGTATATGAGATAAAAAGGTGATTGAAAAACGTGCTTAAAGTTTCTTAAAAACATGTTTCTAAAAAACACTAATAAACAAACAAAACCTAAATCGTTGATAATTATGTCCTTCTATATTGCCCTTGAAATGTAAAGATTAAGCAATACACATTGAAATGTAAAACTGTGTCATTCCACAGGGGCCGGCCTAACCAGTTTTTTAACCGAGAAGGATGAACTTTATCTTCAGAATTTTTACACGTGAAGGAAATGACAGCCAAAGGAAACATAACTACACCCCAAACCCCCCAACCCCTCCCGCAACCAAAAAAATAAAAAATAAAAATAATCATTTTTCTTGCATGTTTTTCTCTCTTTTAAGTGCATATGCACCTGCCTGGGGGCTGGGGATGGGTTTGCAGTTAGGAGGTTGCATCAATAAAGTATTGAGTCTGCTAAGATGCCGAAAATGCAGATAATGCACCGAAAGATTCTGAGAGATCAGTTTAACTAGATTATGTCCTAGAACATGGATGTCAAAGCCCAATAAAATTAAAGGCAAAACCCTCCAAAGGAAGAAAATTAAACCAGCTAAAGAATAAATAGGAATAAGATTCAACAAGCTAAAGAACAAATCATGAGGAGGATAACATTCAAAGATTCTTCAATCAGCAAAACATCTAACATATATCTCACTATTACAGCAAAGTACACAAAACAACACTAGAATTTGAACATAGCAAAATCAAACTGCAATCAAAAATTACAAAAGCAGTCTTAGACAAAGTTTCGTAACTCAGAAATGAATCAATTACAAGAACAACTAAGCAGAGTCAAACAAATGAAACTGAAATTTAAAATATAGCAAATTTCAATATAACCTTTGGGCCATAAAGCAATTATCTTTTCTTTTAGAGATCCCACCGTTGTAGAAGGACTAAACTCGTTTGGTCCAATATCACTGCCATCAGCAAGCCTAAATTTGATTTCAACCAACTCTTCCACAGCCATGGAACAACCTCACCACATTAAATTAGCTTCCTCCTCCAACCCCACAACTCAAATCACCTCCAACTCCACAGAAGCAATAAAAAAAAACAGCAATCTTTCTTGTTTTTACCAAAAACCCAAATAAAAATTGAAACTTTCACCCCCTAAAACAACTCGGATTTCATAAATAATAGCACAAAAGACAGCTCCTTTACAATTTCTTTCCCCCAAAAGACCTGATGAAATTGACCAAATTATGCAAACCCAGATCAAGATTCACAGAATTCTAGCCAAAAATCAACCTAAATCCAACAAAAATATAAAAACAGAACTGAAGGGATTTTAAAGTTGTTGATGCTTAATCAAAGACTTGAAAGATTGAAACTGAAAAACCAAATCTGACAAAGATTAGGGAAAAAGGTATCTGGAAGAAGGGTGGATAAATTAATACGCGTTAAGTGAAGTATGAGAAACTTCTTCTTAGTTCTTCATTTGTTGAATTGGCCTGATTATGGAAAAGAAATAAATAAAGAAACGAGAGCTGAAGCAATCCTAAAGGGAAAGTTTCTAAGGGGAAGGAGTCAGTTAAAGAAGGTTTTTATTTATTTAAATTGATTGTATCAATTTAAGCGAGACCGAAAGACAAGTCTGTCATCATAGCCTAATCAAAATCGATTGAACAAAGTTCGCTCTTAATGGTATTTTGGTTCTCGGTCAAATAGTTATAGTTCAATTATCGAAAACAATTTGTTAAGTGAAAGTATTCTTAACGCAGTATTCTTAACGCTTATTCTCAATACCTTCTTATTTTTATAAAAAATGATTTAAAAAAATTAAAAATTAATTACTCCTTATTTTAGTTTAAAAAATTAAAAATATAATAAAAAACTATTGAGAATTTTATAAAATAAATTTTTTAAAAATCAAAAGTTAAATCAGGTAAAAAAAAATTATTAAGAACAAAGAAATTGAATGAAATAATTGGATGAAGTAATTGAATATCTAGTCGCTTATTATGAATTAGATATGTTAGTCGCTCTATTACATTATTCTTTTAAAAATGTTCCAAAGAGATTAGATGAAGGATTTGAATAAAGAAGTGTGATGCCTTAGTCAATTTTTTTTTTTTTTTATCATGCCTATACTATTACAATGGGGAAGAAAATATAGTGTTGGTGGAATTCGAATCCCTAACTTTTGGGATGGAGTCAATGAGCTCTAACCATTTAACCCTCTATTTGTTATTGTACCTTAGTCACTTGTTACAAGCCGAATATTAGTCGTCCCATAATATTATTCTATTAAAGAATGAGTTGGATATGTTGGCCGCTCCATTATATTATCCTCTTAAAAAAATTTTGTAGTAGAAGACTCTTCTACGAGCGAGAAAAAAAAAAAAATCTTTTTTACTTTCTTTTGCTTCCATTAGGCCGTGCTTTGGTCTGGACCAATTTTTTCTGTCTTTCTTTTGGTCACATCTCCTCCCCCCAAATTTTTTTGTACGAAAAGTAAAATAATGCTATTTCTTTTTTTTTTTTCCCTTTTGAAAAAGCAACTTGATTACTTTGACCATTGTTTTGGTTTAGATCTTTTGAAGATTCTCAATATTGTTGATAATATATCCAATCTATAGGTCTCAAGATAATTATAAGTCCTTACTTTGATATTAATAATTATAAGTCCTTACGTGTTAAGCTATTAATGTAAGTGTGCATGCTTCATTTGAGAAATGTTTTATAAAATGTTTGCATAAGCCATTAGGTTGTCATTTTTACTAATAAGTTATTTTGTCCATCTAATGAGTTAAGAAAATTATAAAGTTTTT
>JAMWEH010001039.1:0-33588 GCA_024721245.1 Mitragyna speciosa | reverse complement strand
CACTTAACAATCATGCCATTTTTTATGCTGCCTCCCAACTTGGAGTTTCTTTATGGATAGAGGTTCTCCCTGCCTTTTCTAACTTCTGTTTCTGCAGTCTTGGTGTGAATTTAATTTATGGAGGTCATTGCAGGTGCCCGGAAAATCTGCCCAAGAATGTTTTGATAAAATCCATTCTGAACTTTTGACCCCAGTTCAACAGCAACCACGATCAAGGGCAAAAGGAATGAACGCGTCCCTGTCACTCTCAGCAAGTAAGTTGCTAAATGCTTCAGAGCCTGAAACGAAAAAGCTGAGATACAGCAAGCAGAAGAGTCACCTCACACGTAGAACTGTCCGACAGCTACTACAGAAACAGTACAACACAAACCAAGATCATGAAGCAGATCTTTTCAATGTTCTGGAGCCGACATTAGATCCATCTACTCAACTTGTCCAGCATAACAGGCTATTTTCAACTCCTGAAGTGAATAAAGGAGGAACAGGCTTTGACAAAAGATGCCTGGAGATGTCTTTCTCAGCCCACAGAAAGCTCCGTTCACAATCAAATGACTCACGTGGAGCTACTGTTATTAGCCCCCCTGTCCTAAAGAAGATTAAAAACAAAGTCTTGCATGAGAAATATATTGATCAACTACATTCAAGGGAAGCCAGGAGAAAGGCAGCATCACTGAGGGCAGGTAAATGCATGAAGGACAAAGGCAATAAGGAAAATAACCTTCAGAAACGTAAGGCAGTCAAAGATGCAAAGAATGCTCTGGTTTTTTGTGCAAGAGATGCTATCAAGCAGTTTCACCATCTCCAGAGTGGCAAGGTGAACAAATTTGACGATAAGTTTCATGATTTTGCTGATTCTGAAGATGAAAATGACAATTCTCATTGCTCTTATTGATTGAATTGACGTGTGTCAAATTTCTCATCTCGTGGGATAAAGTTGTTAGCCTAGGAGTTCCTGTCACAAAGTTGATGACTTTATTTTTTTGGAGAATTAGAACTAACCCGTTAGTAGACACTGTTAATCTCAACAAAGATCTCCATACTAAGTCTAAATCTGCATAATAACCCAGGCATATGTATATAAATGTACTCATTTTCTTGTATACATGACTGACTGGCTTTATGATTTCAGAGTCTTTGTTGAATTAATGCATTTGCTTTGAAGTTAGTTCTTTGTTCTACTTGACTTCAAACTTCATAATTGTAAGAATGATAAGTTTAGGCTGCTTGACAGTGGAGTATCTATGATCAATACATCACTGGGGATATCCCAGGGAAACGAACCAACTTTGTTTGGACAAATCAAAGCTCACCAACTGTATTTATTGTAAATTATTTTCAGGACTCGAAGATGCATAGGTTATAGCTGAACAAACAAGGAATGTAAATTAAACAGAAGAGAGTGATTCTAGATTTTTGGTTCTTTTTCTTACTTCCTTATAGTTACTAAAATATATTACGTCGAGTTTCTGGATATCATATTTCTGTCAAAAAATACCCAAGGTAAGCCAAAAGATCTTATTATCTTCAAGAGATATTAAAAGTAGTTTTATGCATTTTGTGTCAAATTCATATAGATTTATGATATTACGTTGACATGGACTCAAAAGACAAGTACCAAAAAAGAAATAATTTTAAAAGCAGTTGAATGAGAAATGCATCATAAATTGTGGAATTTGCAATGGCTTCTCTGGGTTTGTAATGGTAATTGTTATGTTTCTGCTGCTTCGTGTGCTCTAAAGGGACACTGAAGATCCTTTAGCTCCATCAGCTTTGGATACTTGTGGGTTGCCATGCTGTGAGAAATTTCTCGATTATGTCAAGTAACTCTGAAAAATGGATATTATGAAACTGAAAATAGTTGCCTAAAGCCTGGACATGAGGAGAAATGATCCTGAGAACAGCCTTATTCATTGCTCCAAATTTGACTCAGTTTTCAAGCAGAATACTTTTTGTTCACTGACAACTTACTATATTATTATATTCATTCGTACTGTTAATTTCCTTTTATCTATGCATGTCTTCCTGTCCCTGTTGGTTGGTGAAGATATTCTTACATAGATAACTAGGACTTGCATCTAATCCATGCATGTCTTTCTATGCTCAGTTTAGTTATTACTCAGAGCTGATGCTTGGGTACCCAACTATTCAAATATTTGACTTACTAAGCCTTTTCTTTTTTAGCTCAGAATTTTTTTTTTTATTCTGCTAATCTAAAGTATAATGAAAGCAACCAGACCAATTCAACCAAGTGTCAAGGGCAACAAATTTCTTAGGACAATAGAGTTGCAAAGAAAAATTAGAGTTTAAATTCATTTGGGCAATTCATTATTTAATGAAGATGCTAGGAAGCAGGAATCTAACTGCACAAGGACTGCCTGACTTTTCTACTCAAGTCTGCAGAAAACCAATTTCAGCTTTTCTACGATAAATTTCTCCTGGTCCAATTTCACTTTTGCCGTCATATTAGAAAATGATACATCAAATTTGAAATCTTTTCTGGACTCTAGATGCAAAAAGTCGAATTGCTGTTGCAATAATTCCAGAAGTTCTATTACGATTGTACGGTTAAGTTCTGGAATTATTGTTCAAACTCAGCCAAGTGCAATGTAATTGACCAAACAGGGATAGGGAGTCACCATCATCGTGAACTCTAAACTCCTATTTGATTAGTTCTTGTAATGTATTGAGTTACTAACTTCTGTATTACTTACAAGGACATCATCTTTTAATGCTCGAGACATTCCTAGCTGATGAGAGTTCATTGTGTTGGACTCTGTAAATCTATTTATCTTCAAGAGAATAGGAAATAATGGAACACGATCTTATGGTTCCTTGGTTGGATGGATTGATAATTTATAGATTCAAATCATCCCGTACATCTAATGTGAAGCTCCAAAGAGCTTACATTATCAGAAATGCAAAGTTGCCAAACACAGTATCACTTCCATGTTCTCAACTACTTCTGATAAGCGCCAGATTTGTTCTGCTGCATCCACATCTTCTATAGACATCTTCCTCCATAACTTGCGTTCCTAAATAATGCTTGCTTAACCTCTTCAGGTGGAATAATTGTGTGATGCTCCGCCACCTATTTAATTAGAAGACGAGAAAAATAGCAGGAAGCAGGTCAGAAGTACTAAATTGTTTTGTGAAAATAAAAGGATGGCACTGTAGTTTTCACCAAACGAGGGGATAGGGCTTAAAAAAAAAACAACAGATGCATACCTCAGAACAGGAAGCTTGTATTGAGAAATCATTGAAACAGCTGATAACACATTGTTGGATGTCAAGCCCAAATGCTTCCAATGTGCTGACTGTTGACAACAACATCCCTGGCTTGGCCGTGCAACAAATTTCGATCCGCGTGTCTAAATTTCTTCTTTCCACATCAAACTGGAATTATTGAAGCCTCATAAAATTAAATTTAATTCACAATGGTTAAATGCAAATTATAACATCGTCCTGAATGAAAAGGAGTTGTTAACTTTTGGATGCAGTACCATACCTTTGAAGGACTCCTCACAAGTACCTCATTTGGCTTTAGCTCCTTCCAGTTTCTCACTTTATTCAGCTGGTTTGTATCCTTCTCCACACTCTCTTCACGCAACTTATGGATTTTATCCAAAAGCTCCTTCATGTAATCTATGGTATCTCCAAGTATGGATGTTCTATCCATCTGCTAAGTCATGCACCACTTACTAGTTTCATTGTATACACAAAAAGAAGGAAAGAAGAAAAGCTAAAGAACTGTAATGCCAAAAGATTTGTAGGACGATGAGTGATGACCTTGCTAATCTTAGGAACAATTGATCGAAGCATGGAAAGCCGGTCATTCAGTCGCTTCCTTCGCCTTCTTTCCGCCATGAGATTTTTCGAGGGTTGCCGCTCAACCTTCTTAATTTTGCTCTTTTTGTCTCCACACAAGCCCATTGTAGATGGGTCGGTGCTGGTGGTAGGTTGTTCAATCACCTTGCCGAATCCTTTCCCGTCTTGGAAACTTCTATGGCCAAGAACTCCAACATGTCCTCCATCTTCCACCAACCCTCCTTCGTAATCTTGTTGAAGTAGAATTGGTTGTAAACTGTGATACTTACTATGATCATACGAGGAACCGAGTTCTGGTACTGTTGTAGTGAAACCATCCTCAAGAAAGGGACAGGGAGGCTCAACAAAAGGAAATGCAAAGCCAGATTCATGAGGCTCTGCAGCTACTAGCAGTGGTGATGGGGGGAGTCCTAAAAGCGAAGTGGAGTTTGAGTTTAAGTTTACCAAATCTTGGTTATGATCATGATGATCAAAAGACGCGGAGTTCCAATAACCAGGGAAGATTTCATTCCCCGATCCACCAGGGAAAGTAGTCCAATAACTGTCACCCTTTTGAGCCAGTAATAACTCCTCCAAAAGCCCATGTTGATTTTCATGAGAATGCTCCATCTCTTCCCCTCCCTCTCAATTGGATAAGAAGCAATAAAAAGCAAAAAGGCTAGCTTAATACTAAGTTGTTGATGCTGCATCGAGTTGAAGGAATATGTGAATGTACATAATAAGTTCTATTTGCATTATTAAACTTCATTATACTACCAAGTATAGGGTTCTTGTGCGTGTGTTGGTGGGTGGGTGGGTATGTGTGTAATATCACCTAGAGCATCAGGTTGCAAAGGAATCTCCTTTTTCTCCATATAGAGTAGTCATATACTTACATTTTTAGTTACTTATTTTTTTGAAGTCTTTTCGCTAAATCTTCAATTAGGTACATAGACTACATGGTTAAATTCTCCGGCCTTGATAGAGGTTTGACCCACTGATCCGTCTGAACCGAAATAGACGGAGCTGCCATCTTAAATGTTGAATCTTGACAGATTTTTGTATATCGATTAATTTGCATAGACTTTAAAAAAAAAAAAAAAGTGCTAAAAATGTACTCCCTTCGTTCCATTTTGATAGACTTGTTTTCATTTTTCATTCGTCCCAAATTATAGTCTATTTTCCAATTGAAGAATATAATTAATTTTTAATTTCTCTAAGATGCTCATATTTAATTACTTTGTTATAAGTGAAAATGCATAGCAAACCGTGCATTTACATATCAAATAGAATTAATTTAACTTATGGTGTAATTTTTCATTTGCATTATATAATGTTAATGATGAATATAAGGATATTTTAAAAACATTATAGATTAATTCATTCTTTCAATTTCAATAAAGATAATTAACTTTTTTTAAAACTGTATAAAAAAACTTATAAATTTATTAAAATGGGATGGAGGGAGTATAATTTAATTTATTGGGAAGTGAATAGAGTCTCTTCTGTTCAACACCTCTGATCTTTCTCTTTTCTCATGCAGCTTCGTGTCCCGAATCAGCAGGTCTTGAATTAAATACCCCTAATTAAGTTTCTTAGCTCTTTTCTTGTCTTTAATTTAATAGGATAGAGTACTTTATACGCCAGACGACGTTTTTGGCAGTGAGTTCATAGTACTATGCTTTTGTTAGTTATCATGTCATGATTATTTACTTATCCGTCCGAATGAATAGTGATGAAATGTACGCATACTTTCACGACTTTAGGATCCAGAGACAAAATTCATAGGGCAATCCTCATGGAGGCAAATTTGGCTTCTTCTTCTTCTTCTTCTTCTTCTTCTTCTTCATTTTTTTTTTTTTTGGGAGGGGGGAATGAAATGATATTTAGTTATTTTAAAAAAATGTGATCACAATTTATATAAAAAAAACTATGAATAAAAGAACAGTCGGAATTTTCTAGGAAGATGCATGAATATTCAGTACGTACTACATAATGTCTTCATGAATGCACTTTTTCTTGACAGCTTATACCTTGTGCTTCTCCAGATCCAGTTTCTTTTTTTTTTTTTTTTTTTTTGTAAAACCAGATACAGTAATTAAGAGTAGTAATCATGCAAGTTATGAAGCGCATTCAAGGCATTGAAGGACGTGTCTGTCTCCTTCAATCTACCTTAAATTTGCGACTGACAACTGTCGTCATTTGTCTGCTAATCACCTAATCACATCAACCAAATTGAGGTAACATCGATATTTTTTTTTTTTTGAGGTAACATCGAATATTAGAACAAAAAGTGTAAGAATTGGGGGCTAAGTAAGCGATTTTATGACGTTTAAGATAGGGTAGATAAAACAACACATGAATCCGTCGTCACACTTTTTTTTTTAGTGAAATATAGTTGATTACTTAATCAAACAAAGGAATCCGCTATCATCTTTTGCCTTTTCCGACCAAACGGGAGAAGGAAAACAAACAAGAAAACAGATTGTGAGTCATCTGCATTAATTCATAGTGCACCTTCCAAAGGAAACGAAACTTTAAACCAATAAAGGCGGCAAATATCATAACAAAAACAAAAGAGCAAAAACAATATAATGGACCAGCCTAACTGTGGGAAGCAACCGGCGGGTTTGGTTGTTTTTGGATGGATTGATATTAGGTTGTCGTTTAAATGAGTTATACCCAACCCACCAACTATATATTGGGTTAATATTGAGTTTAGTCATATTGAGTTTAACTCAACCCATGACACAAATATGACCTAATATATTATTTTATAAATTTTAGTATATAACACTTTTTCACACACATATTTACACATACAAAATGATTACAAAATGATTTTTTTCACACATGTACGTAAATCTTTCCGTATATAAACATCTTTTCACATACTATAACACTTCCACAAATCCAAACACACATATCTAATGATTCATTCATTTGAATGGTTACTCCATTATGTAGCACTAGTATATTAGAAACTTAGTGAGTGAAAAGCAACCATACAGCATGCATAGTCTTAACATTATCAGCACACATAGTCTTAATAAATGGGAAAACTTCATTGTTTTCCTAAAGAATAAAGAATAAATTCAATCAAAATGATTAATGAATTAAGGTAGTGCAAGCCTCAATGCCCTAAATGCAAAAATTTATTAGTACGAGTCAAACAAAATCAATAAATAAATTGCCAATTTTAAATAGAAATACATTAATATGGGGCAAGTCAAAACTCTAAACCTTTCAAGTTTTGCTAAGAATTACATAAAAGATAAAATTGTTTGTCCTAGTCATTGTTGTACACCTGCACTCTATTGAATATTAAATATTAGTTCCGAGGCATATGAATGCAGCTCCTATTAAATAACTTTAATATTTCACTATTTTAATGCTCATGCAACTGTTTTTAATGCTCATGCAATCACACCAAACTTAATAGTCCATGTCGTAGAGCAATTGTAGGTGCAAATCATAGTCGCTGAAACTAATTTTTATAGGGAGATATTAGCTACCAGTAGTGCATACCCAAATAAAAAACTCAACTTACCTAATAACTAAGTTGGATTTGCTTAACTCAACCCACCAAAACTCATAACCCAACTGACCCAACCCATCATTTAAAATTAGTGGGCGGATTGAGTGGGTTGTTAAATTTTGGGTTTGATTGCTAGCTCTAAGCCTAACAAGCAATGTCTATTCTACACACCATTTACCAAACAATTGGAAGTGCATAGCCTGTTTAATTTGCTTCAACTGAATGGAGACATTTGGAATCTCCAAACCACAGGTTTAATCAACTATTGAAGATAATAATTCTTTTAAAGTAATAGGTCCTTTTCATCCTTTAACACAAGCTGAGGAAGAAGCTTTTTCCTTGTAGCATTGGCACGAATCATTTTGTTTGAATGTTTATTTTTTAGAGTATTTTTTAAAAAATATTATTATATCAATCTTGTAAATTATTTTTAACTAAATGTACATATAAAATAAAAAATTAGTTAAAAAATGTATTCAAAGTTTTTGAAAAATATGTTCTTTAAAAACAATCTTAGACAAACGTAGCCATTATTTCCATGCGTAGTAGGTACTTTTCTTTCGGCACTTCATAGCGTAATCAAGAAAGAAACTCATACACAAGGTGACAAGACTACGCCTGTGAGACAAGATGTCCAATGTTTTCGTAGAGTTGTACAGCGTACATCAATTCAGAAACAAAAACCACGGCGTCTATTCCCATCCTCCCCTAAGCGGTTTCTTCATCTGCCGCTGGTTTTCCCACCTTTGAGAAAAAGAAAAATTGGCGGCTATTTTTAGAATGGGTGTGAAAAAGAAACAAAAGAGAAGGCAATGGAATAAAACTTAAAATTTTGTTCATGATTTATTATTTGCTCTAGCTTTCCCTCCATTGATATCTCTTAATCATGCCATAACATATCTTATTATGTATGAGTAATAAAGTCCTATGGTATTAAGTAATTGAGTAAATTTTCAATTGGAGTCACTTGTGAAAAAGGAAATGAAAAGAAAAAAACGAAAATGATGAAATCAACAGAGGCTGCACTAACCCACAATATTTTAGGCAAAACCGCTTTCCCGAGTGTATAAATGTTTGATGATGGTTGGGTCCCGCTTCGATATTCTGTACGTTCATTGTATATCATATGGACTAGTTGAATGTAGCAATTTTATGCATGCCGTGGAGGCAACGTCGCCTTGGGGCTGTGCTGTATGTGGTATGTAATGCGTTATAATTAATTATATATTATTAAAAAATATAAAGTGTGATTCATTATTATTAAATGATTTTAAATTATTAGTTTGAATGTACAATATGATAATGTACATAATGAGTTTAATATTTTTTGTTCCCCAAGTCATTGTTGTTACATGCACTCTTTTCTTCTCTATAGTTTTTTTTTTTTTCACATATTGATTTTTGCTTCACGCTCCTCTTGTCATACTATAATGCCCGAACACATATTGTAGATTTAAAAAACCGTGAAAAAGGGACATTAATATTGTCCAATTTTCCAACGCCAATTTGCTATAGACCGTTTAGATATACATTTTGCAAATGACAAGACTCGCTGAAATTTTACCTCAGATTAGGCGATTTTAGCAACGCAATCCGTAGGTACTTGGCAGTGACATGAGTGCTATTATTGTTTATGGGGACTCAAAAAGAGAACGATTGAAGAGAGAGTCACAATACACGAACAAGGAGTGTGTTACTTTTGTCTCTGACGAGAAGAATAATTCTTGTTTTCTGATTGGAGCTTTGGTTCGACAAACAAATAAAGACGTCTTTACGTCTTTCACCCGTCCAATCAACAAGGAAAAAAAATTAAGGGATCTTCTTCTTCCCATTCGTATTCACTTATTTACCCCTGGGAATCTAGAAACACACGTACAAAAACATTAGTAATGAAGACAGGGATAGTTTAAGTAACTGGGCACCCAACCTTCCTCCTTTTTGCATGGATCCGATTAAATGCCTGCATTTGTACATTGGACGATTCAATATACAACTTAGTAGCATATACTCTTATATTTCATACCATGGTTCGCCGTTGCGGATTGCGACCGTGATCACCGTTATTCTATATCCGTCACGTCATATCAGGTTAAATATCAAATGATACGCACATTATAGGCATACAAAATTTTTTAAAAAATCTAAAAAAATTACTAAAAATAAAAAAATACCATAACAAATACAATTATCAAATTAAATGTACTAAATACCTATATTGTCATATATAATCACTAATTATTTAAATAAAGTAATGCTGCTGTAACCATAGAACTATAGTATCAGTAGTAAATAATTTTAGCATCAATTTTAAATGACATCAAAACTTAAATATAAGAATAAAACAATCATATTTTATATAGTATAATAAGAATTACACAAAAAAGGTAATAGTATTTAGTTCAATACATCAAAGAAATATATATCTATCAAGTAATATTATAAAATACAAAGATATAATAAGTAAGCATTTTCACCATATTCTCAATGAGTATTTTCATCATAAATTGATCAATAAGAACTTTTGATTGAATTGGGTTGATAGATCTACAAAAGGTTGCAAAATTAAAAAAAAATCTATGTAGTGTAATAATAATTTTTTATCTTTTGATTTAAAATATTGCGGGCAAGAAAGAGAGAGAAAGACGATGGGGTTGAATTTTTTGGTACAAGATGGATTTTCTCTTTTTAAAGTTATGATATATGTTTAATACTTAACTCCAATTTGCACTCCCGTTACTTTGTATGGTAAGGCGAAAAGATTAATCCTTGATTGATTATTCCAACATTTTGATTATTATTCTTCAACCTTTTGTTTTCTTTTTATTGTTATTAAAGGAGGAGGTTAGTAAGAATCGTGTTTACCTTCGCAAGTTTTTTAAGTTCATAACAATACATATCGCCAAGATCTCAACTGATTTTCACCGATATGGTATCATACCATTCATATCGACCGATATTGCCTGATTTTTCGATGACATGTATCCGATTTAGTTCGAAGGGCGATGCAGGTAACGGTATCGTAACGGTAAGCTCCGTTTCATTTATGACTTGGGCGATACGTCGCGGACTCAATCTACATGGTGAACCATGTTTCATATTGAACTTTGTTTTTTTTTTCTTTCTTTGTAACTCATAATAAACTAATGCGCTATCTTTTGTTGTCATTTATCTCCATGCTATAATCTTTATGTATCTAAAGTTTCCCAACAAACGGGGCAAATGCTAGCTTCTCAGACTCACTGGCAAAGAAATCCAATAGAAACAAAGAAAAAGTTTCCAATAATTTGGTTGTTAAGTTAAATGTTTGACTACAAACAACTGGTTATCTCCTAAAACCCTGTTAGGTTGTTTGACGTTGTTCAAACTTTTCTACTGTATGTACGAGTGAAAAAGGTCAAGTACTCTCACTTCTATCCAGCGCATATGTAAATCATCTTCAACTTTTAATACTGAAAACCCATCAATATTATACAATCACGGCGGACATTTTGGTATCTAGCAGATCAGTCTTTTTTCTCTTCTTTTTTTTAATTAATAAAGAAACAAGAGGAAAATAAACAAATGACTCTTGTCCACTTCTTTTGGAAATATCTTGTGTTTCTGTCATGGATAGATTAGACGCGCAGGGAAATATTCTAAGGACGAAATAATAAACGATCTCCATAATTTTGCAACTGGTAATCCAGATTGGATTATGCAGCTCTCACACGCAACCAATGTCATATTTCTCTAACTACAAGTTACTGCTGTCAAGCAATTAGATGCAAAAAGGTAGACTACAGGGACGTAAAATTTTGCCTTTTACGAAAAAGTAATTCCCTGTTTGTGTGTAGCTTGGGACACGTACAATTCTTTAAAAAAAAAAAAAAAGAAAAGACAGCAAAAATTACAATCATGAATGAGGCTATACAGTCTGAAGTAAACAAGATTGACTAATTAATGGTTTGTGGCATTTATCTCTGGAATCTTGGAAGCATAATGGTTTTGGTTTACCTATTTGCGTTGACTGCTGTATAAACAATGCTATAAAATGGTCACAAACTTCGTGATGATGCCTGAAGACAATCTTTTTAGCAGTGCAAAGGAAGTTTAAAATCTGTGGTTAAAACCTTAAACACTACATTGTTTCTGTATCGAAACCAAAGCGCCATAGGATAACTACTTTGGTTGTTGTTTGCCTCTTATCTTCATCCAGAGTGTGTCGAAATTCTTCCCCTTTTATGTCAGTGCTTGCAGCATGCCAATGTAATCTTCCAAATCATCATTGCCACTAGTGATTTTGTCATTCCTTTTAAACATCATGGTAAAGGTTAAATATACAGTAAACGTTCACGTGACAACAACACTTCATCTGAAAAAGTATTTGTTACCATGCGACAGGTCAAAGTAGTTATTAGGTCTCTGTTTTGTCAGGATAAAACTTTTGTGCTGCTTTTTTAACCCCAACACTTGCAATGTCATTTTCTTGAGGTATGGGTGCACCAAATCTGGAAAGCCCAAGACCAATTTCTGTTGGACTCTTAGCAATCTGAAAGGTACAAAACTCCACGAACAATTTAGACGCGGTCAGGGGTTCGTCGTCAGGATAGTAGCCAAGCCCAATTAGGCCGTTGGGTTCCTGATTGGATTGACGCGAAATATTTTCGGACTTGTATAGCGGCCTCCCAGAGTCCTTACTCGAAGATCTCTCTTTTGGTTTCCCTCTTTTTATTGATCTTTTCTTTCATCCACCTGATGATTGAGAATTTTAACTTGAGTGATTTGTTTCTTCTTTTGAGAGACGTGATAATTTCCATCTATGAAAAGCAAGCATAAGCCTGAATTACATTCTAACATTTCATCAATTCTGAACTTAGATAACACATGAATTCTGAAAAATGAAAAATGGTGCTCATGAATTCTGAACTTTATCAAAAGTATTGGTACGAAATTTTAAGTTCACTTTTTAGACAAGTCTTGCATAGTTGTATTGCGTTGTTTTGGATGAACATCTTAGAGACTTTTTAGGTACATCTTATTACTACATTTAGGATTAATACATTATGTTAGACCTAGTGTCGTATAAGAAACAAACGGTTGACAATACACAAAATGATATCCAATCGAATTAAAACTTCATGCCTGCTCTTCCTTGGGTGAGCTGGGGGGGGGGGGGGGGGGGGGGGAGTGAAAAGAATGGTCATTGTTTGTCGAGTATGTTGACGATTGTTTTTAATATTTAGTTGTTATAAGTCTTCGACTATTTGTAGAGGCCCAAGATTCATGGCTCCATTCTGGACTCTGGCATGGTGGGCCCTACAACTTTCACACATTGCGACCAAAACACATTGCTTAGGGGTGAAGTCGAGACCAGCATTGCGGCCACAAGTCATATCATAGGAGTTATGATTAGATAAACAATGCTGCGTCATTTACCTGCTGATGTCTAAAATTTTAAACATTTTTCATGGGGCGTTCAGTATTCAAGCTCATAATCTTTAAATAACTAAACATGGGGATGATTTGTCAAACTTGGCAGATGAGAACAAAGAGTGGTTCTAGTAATAAAATTTCCATTTTTCAAGTGTTCTTAAAAAAAAAAAGGAAAAAAGAGAAAAGAGTACACAGTAAACATCAGTGACCCTAATCCACTCCACGCATTGCATTCTTGCATAGTCCTTTGTACATGTATCTCAAACTGGAAAAGTAAGCCAAAACAAATCCTTCAACTCAGAAGAAAACAACGAAGAAAATTCACGAGGAAAAAGAAAGATGCCAAACAACATTAAAGTCAAAACCGACTATTTATGAAGGATAAGTATTATTCCACGGATTAAGATGATCTCATATAAATACCTCTTCTATTGCTTCTATGAACAAATTTCCTTAATCTAATATGATTACTGTGATATCATCTCATTACTCTAGCACCAATCCTACTACCATATTTGCTTATAATCTAAATCTGATTAGACTATTCAACAACCATTCTTGTGACCATCTACCCAACCATAAATATGGGGGATAATTTCACAGATCTCCCTTTAGATTTGTTATAATTACACTCACCTCCCCTCAGGTTTTGAAAATTACACTCACCCCTTGTGTTTATATTTTTCATAACAACACAAGCTCATTTTGATAATGTAACCCAAAAACACTAACCAAATACCTTAAAATATGCTTAATTGCTTTTAAATTGGTCATCTCTTTCTTATTAATATATTTGTCTGTAAAATTTTAACTAATAAAGTAAATTCATTTAGATTAGTCAGATAACTGCTTTTTGAAGAAATAATATGTGGTGGAGATTGAAAATTTAACGTAAAAATATAAGTACTTTAGATATTTTTATAACTAATTAATTAATTTTTAATATTTATTTATATTTTTTAAAAGTAATTAAACATATTTTAAGGTGTTTGGTTGGTATTGTTGGGTTACATTATCAAAATAGACTTGTTTTATTATGAAAAAGTATAAATATAAGGGGTATAAGTATAATTTTTAAAATTTAAAAAGAGATAAGTGTAATTATTACAAACCTCAAGGGGAGGCATGTGAAATTATCCCATAAATATGTCAAGACTAAAGAGTAACTAAGAACAACCAACTACTAACTTATACTTCATCTCAAAGTGTAACTATGTCCAGCGTTCTGAAACTCCTCTTTCTTTCAATTATCACATTCTTAAATTTTCTTGAACCAAGCTGCTCGCATCTCCAATATCCATGTAAACCCCCAAACAACAGGTACCAATTTTGCGACACCTCTCTCCCCATCAAAACCAGAGCAAAATCCCTCATCTCACTTCTCACTCTGGATGAAAAAATCCAACAACTTTCAGATAATGTGACACAAATTTCAAGACTCGGAATTCCAGCTTATGAATGGTGGTGCGAATCCCTCCATGGGATTGCCACCAATGGACCTGGAATCAATTTCAATGGCACGATTCAAGCCGCTACTGCTTTCCCACAAGTCATTCTTACTGCTGCAAGCATTTAATAGAACTTTGTGGCGTGAGATTGCTAAGGCTATTGCTGTTGAGGCAAGGGCTATGTATAATCTTGGCCAAGCAGGGCTGACATTTTGGGCACCTAATATTAATATTTTTAGGGACCCTAGATGGGGAAGAGGTCAGGAGACTCCAGGGGAGGATCCTATGGTGACTTCTGCTTATGCAATTGAGTATGTAAAGGGCTTCCAAGGTCAGAATCAAAGAGGGATTGGTGAAGGAAATAAGCATGGATTTGGGGAGAGGAGATTCTTGAGAGATGATGATGAGAGGAGTGGTAATTTAATGTTGTCTGCTTGTTGTAAGCATTACACAGCTTATGATTTGGAGAAATGGGGTGGCTATACTCGATATGACTTCAATGCTAAGGTGAACTTCTCTGAACCTTGATAAATTTTCATTAATTTGTTACTTTCTTGGAATTATAATGTTGGTTCTGATGTTTTATTGCCTATGGAACTTATAACTGATAAGGAGACTGCAATTTATATTCTGTTAACTTTTATTATATATAAATGGATTTTTTAAAATCAGAAATTACGTCCGTGAAAAAAGTTTAAATCTTGATCCAGGAAATTAAGCAATTTTTGTTCTGGTTTAGTTATTATTTTAGGAGTACTGTTAATTTAAAGTACTATCTTTTATTGATATGCCATTATTTGTATATATTGCAGTTCTTTTAAACTAATCCATTGACATAATTTCAGTTATTGAATCAGTTAGCAAAAATACAAATTAGTCCTAGACGATGCATTGTTGGCACAATTTTAAGGTCTGTGTGCAGAGAAACACGATGTGCCCTTAGTATAGGTATGTTTCAGCAGGGTTATTTCTAAATTGCTTGAAGCCACTTCATGTCTATATGTGAAATTGGTTTTAAAGTGAAAAGTAGCCTAAGCAAGAAGCAGGATCATAATACCTGGGATCATATACTTTGAAGATTATTGAAGATAATAACTGATTTAAAGAGCTAATTGTGTTTCTACTAGAGCGATTGACTTAATTTCTATCGCAATGATCAGGTTACAAAGCAGGATATGGAGGATACTTATCAGCCACCATTCCAAAGTTGTATTGTGCAGGGTAAAGCTACCTGCTTGATGTGTTCATACAATCGAGTGAACGGGATACCAGTATGTGCTAACCGGGATTTGTTACAGAAAGCCAGAAAGGACTGGGGATTCAAAGGGTGACTATTCTCCTTGTTTTATGATAAACTTACTTTCTTCAGAATGAAATGGATGTAAGAAACTCATGTTTTGGTTACCTTGCAAACAACAGATACATCACCTCTGACTGTGATGCTGTGGCAACTATATTTGAAAATCACAATTTCACAAAAACTCAAGAGGAAGCAGTTGCTGTTGCGCTGAAAGCAGGTTTGAGATATTTTCTCTTGATTAACATGCCTCCTAATGTCTACCAGATTTATACACATTAAGTTTTCACCAGGTACGGATATCAACTGTGGAACCTATATGCTGAAACACATGAAATCTGCAATTGACCAGCGGATGGTGTCGGAAGAAGACATAGATCGAGCTCTCTTCAATTTATTTTCAATTTTACTCCGGCTTGGACATTTTGATGGCAACCCTGCAAGAAATCAGTTTGGAAATTTGGGGTCTCAGGACGTATGCTCTTCAGAGCACAAGAAATTAGCACTTGAAGCTGCAAAGCAGGGTATTGTACTTCTCAAAAATAGCCAGAAGTTCCTGCCTTGGACTAAGAATGAAATATCTTCAGTAGCTATCATTGGTCCAATGGCAAACATAACCAACATCGGTGGCGACTACACAGGTTTGAATATCCACATACAAGAGATAATATATTGTTGATCAGTTTTGTTGTAGCTTTTTGCGTGCAAGTAATTTGTTGACAAACTTGGTAAACGATCTGAGTTGAGTTGATATTTGAAAAAGAGAAATGTTTGGCACAAATGAATTGTGCAAGAATTATAAGAACAATTGATGCTCCCAGGATTTTAACGAAAATACGTGTTATGAACCTCTTTTCAAAGAAAATTCTGTGAACCCTGATGAATCATCTTAAAGGCTGCAAATACAGATGTTAAAATTTTCACTTAACCTAATTCAGAAATCTTAATAACAATTCCTATTCAACCAATAATTTTAAAAGTTCAAATCCTTGTTGCATACCTTGTTAAAGTAAGTTCTGCTTGTTTTTAGGATTTTCATGCAACCCTGAGAGCATTCTTCAAGGACTTAAAAACTATGTGAAAGAAGGATTTTATGCAGCAGGTTGCCGTGATGTTCCATGTAATTCAACTGCTGATTTTCCAGAGGCTCTTTCTATTGCTAAAAAAGCTGAATATGTAATACTAATTGCTGGGTTGGACTTATCTCAAGAAACTGAAGATCTTGACCGGTATAGTCTTCTATTACCTGGTCATCAAAGAGATCTAATAAACTCTGTGGCATCTGTAACCAAGAAACCAGTGGTGCTCGTTCTTACTGGTGGTGGACCTATTGACGCATCATTTGCAGAAGATGACCCAAAAATAGCCAGCATTATTTGGATTGGGTACCCTGGAGAGACAGGTGGCAAAGCACTTGCAGAAATTATTTTTGGAGACCACAATCCAGGTTGGTATCATTAACCAGAATATATTTAGAGATTGCATAACTACAAATGGTATTATCTTTAATTGTTTGGCATGAAGAAGGATGTTAGTGCCATAAATTCTATGAAAAGAAAGTTATTAGTAATTGAACACTAACGATATTATATGGATATATCAACAAATTACAGAAAGGGAACAGAAATACTTTATGTGCAGCTAATTTTGGTTATAAAAGTAAAATCAGCACAAGAATCTAATGCATAATTTATTGTTATTACTGAAACTAAAACAGGAGGAAGACTACCCATCACTTGGTATCCCGAATCATTTACCAGCGTACCCATGAGTGACATGAACATGAGAGCTGATCCTTCCCGTGGTTATCCTGGAAGAACATATAGGTTTTACACTGGAGAACGTGTATATGGGTTTGGACACGGACTAAGCTATACAAATTTCAGTTACAAGATCTTATCAGCACCAGAGAGACTGAGTTTGTCTGGATATATTAGATCAGAGTCACCAAGATATATACCGCACGGGAGAGGCAATGGTCTTGACCACATTCATGTTGATGAGGTGACAAATTGTAGTTCACTGAGATTCTATGTGCAGATTTTGGTGAATAATAATGGGGACTTAGATGGAAGCCAAGTCGTATTGCTATTTTCTCAGGTGCCAAAATATTTTAAAGGTGCTCCAGAAAAACAAATCATTGGATTCGATCGGGTCCATGCTCTATCTCATAGGTCTGCCGAATCAAGCATCTTGGTGGATCCTTGTCAACATCTTAGCATTGTTAATGAGCAGGGGGACAGAATACTGCCTCTCGGGGATCAAACTCTAATGGTGGAAGACATGAAGCATATTTTATCAATTGAAACATGAAGAAGCGATAGGAGATTCTTTTGATTTTACCGATTGATCATCTGCATCATAGGTAAAATTGTATGAGCAGTGCAGATGCTTGTAATTCTGAGATGTTTCTGATTAATGTCAACTGGACTTGCCGATTAAGAATATAGTTGTCTAAAATTTATGATTACATCTCTTTTAGTGTTAATATTTTATGTTTCATGTACTTCGAAATATAAATTATTAATGCAAAGATCTTTATGCATAAGTTATGGAAGATTATCATCCTCGATTTTTAGAGATAGGAGAAAAGGTGTAATGCCAATAATAAGAAGGTGGTGCTATTAACAATAACCTGATATTAAATAAAGCCAGGAACCAAATTTCCACTACGTTCTACTGTCCGGACCCCTCACCCGATATTAGATTAGAGAAAGGAGAAGGGGAGGAGGGGGGAGATGAGAGAAGAGAGGAGAGAAGAGGAGAAGAGAGGAGAAGAAGGGGGGGAAGCACTTGGAATCCAAGTGATGGTTCACATTCCCTCAAGTTTACAACCCTGCATCAGTGGGCCAAATTAGAAAGTAGCTTCGATATTGGTGTACCTGTGCCATATAGTTAGTAAAAATTTGAAGGTTTTAGTAAACGCAGATGAGAAAATCAACTCCAGCTCACGCATGCAAAAATCACATCCAGTCATCCAGCTATACATGCACAAGAAACAAGAGAATGTTTCCTTCCCTGATAGTAGTACACGCCATTAAAGAGCAGTCACGAGCTGCTACTGTTTTTGTTTATTCTTTTTATTTTTTGTCAATCTGTTTTTGATTCTTAGTCCTAAATAATTTAGGTGAAAGCAAAGGCCGAAAAGAAAATGTGTCTTCCATCACCACATAACCATCAATCAATTACCAATCATTGTTAAATTTAGTTTAGTACAAGAAAGAACCGCCAAATGATTCCTTTCCCGTTTTTTCCAACTCAAGCTACTTCCTTTTGTGCATTATCAGTCACTTTCCTAAGTCGCAGTCACATTGATACCTAAACAATATGGGCAGGCAAAAGCAATTGATGACAGTGAATGACAAATTTACTGAGGCTATTAAGCCATTCTGATCAGTGATTACCTCCTTGACACCAATGCAAGTTTATATTGTAGCTGCCTAGTATCTGTAGCACTTATCCAACATGACCTTTAATGATCAGGTTTGGCAAGAGTAGGAAAATTAGCTCTAGCCAATCATGGTTTTTAACGTCCCAAATGTCCAAATGCTATTCTTATCTTAGCTAATAAACAAAGACAGAAAGATTGTCGAGTAAATGACCACTATTATTACTTCTATTTCTTTATACAAGAAGGAAACTGCTGAGCATTGAGCAATGAACCCTACTACAGCCCAAGCCTTCCCCAGCTAAAGATTGATTCTCATTCCATTTGTCATTTTGACGCATTCATTTGTTGTTATCCATTTTTCTTTCTTGTAATTAAGTAGTCACCAGATGAGGACGGCATGTTGCACCACCGGTACTAAGGCATGGGCAGGAAAGATACCGAGAAATGTGTGGATCCCAAAGGGTCCCTTTACCAATGTCTTCCAGTAGATAAGCTATTCTAAAGGACAGTTAATGCAAGACGATGAGCGCAAGACATATTACATACTATTCATGTATTAATTTGAAAGAAAACGGGGCCATATTGAAAAAAAAAAAAAATACACTTGTTCAAAATGAATGAGTATGAAAATTGTTCGAGTCTCTTATCAGTACTCCATGGAAGTTAGGGACTGTAGTTCAATAAATAAAAAAAAATACTGCTACATTATTTACAAATCTTGTTCAAAAGTTCCTCTGTTAATCACAGAACAAATTACTGTAGACTTATATAAACTCAAAGAGATTGCTCGAGTAATAATAATCCAATCAGTGAGTGTTTTAATCGGAATGAGATCTATAGTTATGCAAATATTTTAATTATAAGTAACTTCTTAAAATTGCTCCTACGACATGAATAGACTATCTAAGCTAAGGGCATGTTTTTACAGGATCGTCCATCCAACTTGTTATAACTAATCTATTTGCAATCTTACTCTTCGATTAAAAGGCATAATATTATAAACAATTCTATTTTTTTTTTGTAGCAAATAGTTAATATTTAAACTTCATCAACTAAATTTGCTGATGGACTAAAATTTTGGAAATTGATTTCTATTTTAATACGGGTGAAGGTTGAATATTCCCACACTCAGTCCTAGTCAACCAATATATGGGACCCAATCCCAATATATACTTTCCCCAGTGCTGCACAAACTGCCCGTCAATCCTAACTAATTCTTCGGACCCACAAAACCGACGCGGGAATCCCTCTCCGTGTGGGACCTCTATTTTATCCTTAAAACCTTCAACGCTCCGGATTACATCTTACGCCTCTTATTGTTATTAGCTTCTCCGAAACATAAAAGGGAAAACAAACGTTCTATTGCTATTATCCCAAAACAAAAACTCCATTAAACTCCACCCGTTCTTGCTTCTAGTCTTCCCCGTCATGGAGCACGACCGAAAGAAAACCAAAGCCAATGGCGGCGGAGGCGGCTTGCAGACTCCCACAACCTTTCATAATCAGGTGAAGTTAATGTGCAGTTACGGCGGGAAAATTCAGTTAAGGCCTGATGCTGATAAGCTTATGTACGTAGGAGGAGATACCAAACTTCTAACCGTTGATCGTAACATTAATTTCTCCGATATTGTCAAGAAGTTACATTCTCTAGTTAAGTTCAAATCCGAGGATGTTTGCATGAAGTATCAGTTACCTGGGGAAGACCTCGACGTCTTAGTATCTTTAATCAACCATGATGATCTCGAGAACATGATGGTTGAGTACGATAATTTGCACAGATTTCTTTCTCCACGTAATAAACCGGTGAGGATGCGGCTCTTTCTCTCCTCCCGGAAAAACCCGAGTTCTGAAGTCCCATCGAATGCTCCGGGTAATCCGGATTACCTTTTCGGGTTCGATAAGGAGTACCACTCTAATAATAATCGACAACCCAGTAATCCAACAAAATCCGAATTCGATCTGGAGCTTTGGAAGATTCCATCCAACAGCAACTTTAACCGTAGCGGGAATAAAGCGGAGAAGGCTATAACACGCGGTGGGCACGTGACAGGTGCGGCAGCGAAGCAGCAATTGGGATTCCGATTTCCGGCGATGAGTATTGGGTTACAACCGCCAGGCTGCGTGGAATGCAAGGAATGTTAAGATGGCAATGATCAAGAATGATGATTGCCGGAACAGCCCATATGCAAATTTGGTCCGGTCGGTGCCGGAGCAGATGAAGATATTGGTGACTGCAGTTGATATGTGTCACAATGCCGAGGTTCTACATACATTAATGTAATTTGCTTTTAGTGATTCTGGGACAGTATCTGAGAGTAAATACTACTATCTCGTTATTAACGTGTGCATGTTGAGCAGCTGAAACATTTTGAAAAGTGCGGTATTAGTTTTTCGTTTTTATTTATTATGACCACTGATAATAACCCACAGCTATTTTTTCTCGAAATATCGCAATTTATTTTTTTCTCTATTTACCAAAGTTTTGAATTTAGTGATTCGTTTAGCTTTCATTAATTTATACCAGTTATTAACAAATATTAAGTAATTGGCAGTTTTCAATGTCAATTGTACCAAGGAAGAAAGAGAGAAAAGGTTAACAATTTGAACGCATAGAAGATTGCACATATAACTATCACTATAGCTATCTTATTATTATTATTTTTTTAAATTTTCATGATATCTACCTTTGTTTTTTAATTTTGTGAAGGATATATTTTATGATTTCAGTTTGTCATGATTAAATCTGGAAAACTTAGTTACTTTACATGAGTAGTTAGTTATTCAATGACATGCCATGTGCTGCTGATCCTCCATTGTATATGTACTGAATCAGTTTTGCACCTCTCATCCTAATTTTCTTTTCCTTTTCATTACTTTGTTTTTTCATAACAATTCAACCGCATTATGTCTTCTCAATAAAGAGAAGGGGTGGAGAGCTTCTGACGCGGCTCGACTTTGGATTTCAGATTTAGCCGGTACCAAAAATGGCTAACGGATACTGAAAGTATAAATATATAAATAAAGAAGTGGTCCTCGTAAAAAGCCTTTGATTATGCACCAGAAAGAAAGTATTGATTTTTCTAATATGCATAGCAATATTTGCACTACCGTAAATTGTGCTATACAGTTCATATTTTTAGAGCGTTGATTTGGAGTAAGGATTGTTAATAACCCTTTTGCAGTTGTTGGAATACTGAACTTCTTTGATTTGATTGTATAAAGAATAAGCTGTTCACTTATTATGGCTTATTGTATTATTTCACTATTCAAATAATGTATTCTTGCTTTTCTTTATGTCTATCCAGGCATGTTAATTATTGACTGATTCCATTGATGCTATACCTTTTTCAACAATATAATCCGAAATATCATAATATCATATCACATAAGGATCAAGGATGTCTTAAGTCTCTATCTACGGCCAAAGATCCTAAGTGATTACCACTTCATTGGATTCCATATATTCCTTGATAAGTGATGGAAAATTTTGATAAATATGTTTGGTTCATGGAATCACGTATGATTGGATTATTAATCATGAATCCTCCTATATTTAGTTGTATTTTACACGTGGGATTCCATACCATTTGACTGAAATAATTTCTTTTGCATCAGATAAAGTAATTCCATTAGGGAATGTGATGTTAATTATTTCGGTACGACTTTGAACATGATAACAAAGTTTTAAATTAATTTGACTCCATCGTACTTGTGTGTGCATGGCTACTACGATAATCGCTGTCGTGCATCACCATTATCATTACCTTTGCCATGCGCCACCATCGTACAGCATTATCACGGTGCAACACTACCAATATTATATTACACTACTACTATCATTATGCACCACAACCATCGATTACTATTACCACAATCACCACCGTCACTATCAACCAACACTACAAGGCAACAATACCTCGATTGAGCACTATTATCGTTCAAAATTACCATCTACTATCTTGTACCATTATAACCATTTATCATCGTACGTTACTATGGCCAAGCACCACCACTACTATCTATTATCATACAACTTTGCTATCTACCATTGTCCACCATCTCTATCACTAAATAAATATAATATTACAAGTCTAAAGGTTATTCAGTTAGTAAAATAGAAATTCAATCTTCAATTAAGTATATAATGAGATTATTTCTTAAAATATTTCATTAATGACGCGACAATTGAAATTATTAGTTCAAGAATGACTCATTTATTCATTGTTTGAGAATAAGTTGTCCCATCTCATTCCATGTATGAACTATATAGATCCAAAGTTTATAAAAGTTGTCATTTCACTCCGAACACATAAAATACGTAACTTTGACATTGGAGAGAAATGTTATCTATTGGCGAAACTTTTTCCCATGAAAATACATTCAAAAACTTGAAATAGGAGGTTAAATTTTGTTAAATCCTAAATTTTTAATTAAAGAGCGGGGCATAGAAAAAGATTCTCTATCTGAAAGGCGATTTCTTAACCAACTGAACACGCATTTCTCCTATAACGTGGTATATGATCCTCCTTAGAACAATATCTTCACCCATATGTTACACACTATTACTTATTAGCTATTTTACCATACTACTACTTAATCAGCTGAAGTCTTATGAGAGAGAACGTCATGCATTATCCAGTTAACTTTCAGCATCAAAATTGCCTGCATATGGCAGCCTTTGTCAGTTCATGACGTCCAATATTTTAAGCAGGAAAAGTAGAAGAAAAGATGAAGTCAAATCTTCACATTCTACAGATCATAGATGACCAAGAATACTACTGGTAATAGATGATAACATCTATGCTAAATGTTAATTTAGGTAGTAGTTCCATTCTTTTTATCGAGTATTTGCATTCCTAACGGTTCTGATCTAAATTGTTTACTTTAGGTGGATAATGTTGAATATTTTGCTTGGTTCTCAAATTATTCATGAATATAGGGTTCTAAGTATATGTATACTGATTCAGAAACATAACCATCTCACCATGACATACTTCTTATAATCCTGAAATCAAACCGATAGTATTCTCTACACAAGCTGTCTTATTTTATAAGCAATTTCAGTGATTCTACCTTAAAATTCCACAACAGATATAGCTAGCAAACCTAGACGTAATTGTCAGTGACATAGGAAGAGAACACATTATTTAACTCCTTATAATTTCAATTGGTCTATTTTGCAGTCAAACACCATTAACTTGTGAAGATATATATGTATATATATATTCTTCCCAAAACAAATGTATTTGGATAGGATTAATTGCCATTATGATCTCTCTTTAAGAAAATTTGCCGTTGTGCCCGTGGTCACTTTTGCCATTTGCTTACGTGGCTCGTGAATATTATAAATAAGCACACGGTTCCTAGAAAATCACATGGAATAGTGATTTGAATAATGTTTTGTTCGCTTCTCCACTTTCATTCTGCAAGCAAATAAATACAAGAAAGGAGTCTTTTCAGGTGAAGGCTCTAGTCTCTAGTCTCTAGTTGCCTAATTGTCAAAAAGGACTCTTCTACAATTTTCGAGTACTTTATTCACAAACTAGTTCTTAATTGCTAAGAAGTTTTTCGAAGTTTGATTGAAGATATATTTGGTCCCTTGGTGATTAGAAGACCTTTCGCTATATATTATTAGAATGTTGCGGAAAGAACTTCTTCTTCTTTTTTTTTTTTAATTTTTTAATTATTGAAATTGATGTAGATGTTCGGGAAAGAACTGAAAAGATGGTAGAGTCTTACAGTGCCAACTTGTTTAGTGGTTGTTAGTTAACTTCTAGCAATAACATTGGGCACGGGCAAGCACATTTTCATAGACGTAACAAAAAAAATCATTAAAAAGTACTTCATTTTCTTATGAAGTTGAGTTTTTTTTTTTTTGAAGAAGGGACTTTATGTAAGTTGAGGTTAATGTCCACTATAGCCGATTAAGTATTTCTAGTTATTAATTAATTAATTTCTCTAAAGTACTCTTTGAGTACATCAAATTTAAAAAAAAATATTAAAAAGGACCAAATATTTTTCATTTGACTTAAAAACGAACATAATTTAGTAATACAAATTTCCAGGACTAAAATTGTATGAGTATAAAATTGAAGGGATTAGAAATGGAATACTCCTTGTATGGCCAGGTAACAGAGTAGTTATTGGCGTGCACCACACGCGCCACGTGGCGTGCCACGTGGTGCACTAGAACCAATCACACATCGCCAAATAATAACAAGATATGACCCACCATTACCCACATGGTCGATAAATTATTAGTTCTAGTAAAACCACGTGGCAATGCACGTGGTGTATTGTAGACTTTCCCAGGTAAACAACCCGGAGCCTACGCTGGCAAGGTCTTCAATCAACCTTACGTGGTGTATTGTATACTTTTCCCAGGTAACAACCGGAGCCTACGCTGCAAGTCTTCAATCACCTTACGAGATTTACGGATTGGCAAAATGTCCTTTTACTAGGAGTATTACAGATGGCACTCCTACTTCTGATTTGGACACTTCTTGCTGCCCTTCGTCTTGGCCTGACTATGATCCCGGTTATCCGGCTTACAATTACTAATATTTACAAAATAAAAAAGAAAAGAAGTCCCAAAAATTTCCCCTCATAGGTTTTCCCTCTATTTAACAAAGCAGGAAAAGGAAATTCAATTTGAAACAGGATATTTTCGTCATTGTACCTATTAAGTGATCGAAGGTGATCTTTTTTTTTTTTTTTTTTTTTGAGAGAGAGATCGAAGGTGATTTTGTAGCCAAGATTTTAAGCACACATGATGACTTCTGAATTCCAAAATACAATAGTGAAGAAAAATTGTTTATCGATGGGAAATTTTTGGTGAGCAATTTGCGTGTGAAAAGGTATTCAGGCTTTTCACAAAATCGAAAAGTAAAAAAGAAAAGAAAAGTTGGAGCAGTTATTAATATGCGGTGACGCCTTTAATCGGCGGAAGTATTCTAATTAATATTGGTCACTGGGCCATTCCTATCTCTGCTCCCACCTTTGTATATTTTCCCTAATCCCTGGTGCATTAATACTATTGCTACTAGTATAAATACAAAATCTAGTCCATCACACCCCCTTAGTTATCCCTTTCAGTCTTATCCAGCTCTATTTTTGCTGAAATCTTCATCATTTGCTCTCTCTCTTTGAGGACTCTCAAAGATGAACGAACCACCAAAATATGCTTATCCTTATCCTGCACAAGGTACACTCCTATTTTCTCTCTTTGATTTGATCATATTTCCTCAGCATCAAAACTATCAAAACGTGTTTAAGGAACTTCGAGATTTCTTGTTCTTTTGGCACACCCTTCTTTTATATTTTTGTTTTTTTTTTACCCCTTTTCTTGGTTTATGAAAACAACACTGTGCATGATTGGACGTAGGATATTACCAAGGGCCTCCTGTGATGGCACCCCCACAATATGCAGCGCCTCCACCCAGGAGAGAACCTGGTTTTCTGGAGGGATGGTATACCTTTCTCTTTTTTTTTTTTTTCCTTTTTTTTCGTGTTCCCTCTTATATATATATATATATAGGATTATATATGTGGATATTCATTTTTCCTTTGTGGTGGCAGTCTTGCGGCGTTGTGCTGCTGTTGCCTCGTTGATGAATGTTGCTGCGATCCCTCCATCATCTTCGTCAGCTAATCTGACTGCGAGGGAGATTAATATGATTATGACTACGACTACGTGCGTTGTGATGGTTGAAGAATGTTAGGTTGGAATCCTTATGTATCGCTTTCCTCTGAGACAGCTTTCCGTCCATGGATAATAGATCGGTGGTGCTTCTATTTTAGTATTAATAAATTTCTGAGAAAATGTTGTGGTCATCGCTGTTATGTCAAGTCAGTCAGTAATAAGTTCTGTGTCAAGTGATAAATTTTGCAATGAAAATTATAATAGGTTAGGAGAACGAACACCACCTTAAATTATCCAAATTGCAGCAGTTTCATCCCTAATGGGATCATCTCTCATTTCCTTACTTTCATCATTGTTCTCTTTACTTAAACTTGGCATCTGGTACTATTCTACTAGGTAGCAATCGTGCCTTTTTGTGAGTCGTTCAATTTTCCTTTCGTAACGTCATAATCTCGGGAGAATCCCAAATTAGTCGTAGTTGAATAATTGACAACCGCTTATCAACAGTTTATGGTTGGATTATAATTTGTACACCTGTAAGATTCTAACTTAATCTTTTCTACATCTTAATAAAAAACTATGTGATTTATTACCAAAATAAAGTCTAGGAAGATGATATATCGCCAAGAAAAGGTTTCTTTACTTTAAATCACATCTCTCCGGTCCAATAATTAGATCAAAGAACGTAACCACTCCCAAGAAAAATGTTTCTTGGACCCATTTGCTCAACCCTCTCTCAGCTTTGTCATACAGAAAAAAAAAAAGAAAAACAAATCAAATTTCTCTCTTCAGCTCGTTTTTCTTCGGATTCCTATTTAGTGTTGGAAAATCTAGTACAAAGGACATGATATATGGGTTCCCACTGGTCCCTATCCTTTCTGGAATTGCGAATAACATGACAAGAATTACAAAATTACAATTTGTACCTGAAATGGTTACCAAGGCTACACTATATATATTAAAAAAAAAAAATACTGCAAGATTAAACTTCTAGATTTGATTATTGACTAACTCATTATCTTAAAAAGAAAAAAAAAAAAGAAAACATATCCAGGAAATGAAACCATAGTTTTGCAAATGGGAGTTTCCTCCTTTGGCTAATCCTAACTTCAGAATTTATATATGTATATTCATGGTTTGTGAGGAGACAGACTAGATCGGTGTGCCCTAGCATCATGGAAACAATGGCTTTAGTCAATGGTGTCTATCTTTACAGGTCATTATTCCACTAAATCATGATTTATGAGCTTGCTAAATCGATTACATTGCCATAGAGTTCGCCAACAAAAGATATTGGTTGTTTTGTTTGTTCAATATTTTATGAGTCATGGCATCACTTCTTTTGAAAATTTTGAAGGCAATCCATTGATTACATTAAAACAAAAACAGTTTTGAGTTTCTTTTTGGGTAAAAGAAATCCAGAAAGAGCCTATTTGAATTGATGATTTTGCGTTTTGCATGTGTTACCCTGTGTTACCCGGAGCTTATCTTTGGCTTGACTTGGTTCGTAGTCATAGGATAAAGCGACTTCAGTCACTTTGAATCACGTGTCAAATCTTAGGGTGTTCGATCTTCAAGATCCAAATAGAGATTCTATAACTAATTTGTCAAGAATTATGGATTTCCACATCCCCCCCCCCCCCCCACCCCAACAAAAAAAAAGGAACAATTTCTCAAATAAGGAGAAAAAGAAAAAAGTTTGGTTAGGTGCCACGCCCCAGGCCCGTAGGCTCCATGCGTGACCAGAGTCTCAGCAGCCAAATCTAATTATTGGCTTTGTTCTCGCTAGTCTAAAATGAATATCCCAAGTTAGAGTTGAGTGCTTAGACTTAACTTATATATTGGTCTATGTTACTTCACTTTTCCGATGTGAATTGAGATATCACATTCATCCCTCCTTATTAGGCTTTGCCTACTCGTAAAACCTAATCCATATCATAATTCGAATTAGCCACTCGGTTGTGTCGGATTCTAGAAGTGGCTCGTACAGTCTCTACAAGTGGCTCCCGCCCTTGGATCAATGTAGCACTTAAGCTCGTACAACACTTAGTTCATTTACTTTCTTGCATAATTGCGGCCTAATACCATAGGCCCAGTCTCACCTCGTACAGAGATCCACACGAGATTCGCTCTAATATCATTCTGTCACGCACCAGGCTCGCAGGCCTAGCGTGCGACTTAAGTCTCAGCAACCAAGTCCAACTATTTAATCTTCGTTCTCAATAACCCAAAAGACTTGAGTGCATAAACTCAACTTATACATTGGTTCATATTACTTAACATTTTTTATGTAGGACGGGATATCACATCATGGGACGATATCACATTTCCTGTCAATGGGCTTGAGCAATTTGCATGTCACGCCCCACGCTTGGGTATAACACGCAGCATATTAGGCACATTCCAATACATAAGGCTTTAAAATTAATCAAAGCAATTCTAAATCATAACCATGATAAATATTAAATTACTTCAATTATTACAAACATCCTCAACCGATGAAACTTTACACCCATAAAAATCAGCAAATTTCCTAAGAAAATAAAAATAACACTAAACATGGGATAACTACTGCCATTGGCACATCCTCAAATGATGAAACTTTACATTCATAAAAATCATCAAATTTCCTAAGGAAATAAAAATAACACTAAATGTGAGATAACTAATGCCATTGGCACACTGCCATATACCTACCAACTATTCCTCAAATAGAAATCCTTTATTGAGAAGCTAAGCAACCCCCACTTGCTTAGCTCGAACTAATAGTACCTGCAAAAAAAAAAATAACATCAGTGGAGTTAGCGACCAACATGCTCAGTAAGCGATTTTTCCTCATTTCTCACCAGTTTGGACAGTTACATTATATACATATGTATATAATACATGCATTCATTACATAATACACTATTCATAATCACACATATAATAATACATAATACATAGCAAGGTGGTAGCATACTAAACGAAACATAATCCATACATGTATACCTATACATAAGTAGGTAGGCTTAGATTTCCAAAGTAGGAACCAATCGTAGATATTTAGCCTAACTTTTCCTTAGTTAGGAGGGTCATAAACATGCGTGCATGACCTGACTACACACCGTCAGGTAAGGTATATCAAGAACTAGTTCTCTCTGGTGTGCAAAGAATAATCAGAGCCAAATCATAAGATGTTATACATTCACACATCACACATGCATATGCATATACACATAAATAATTAAAGTGCCACGATATATGAAAGAATTTTTGCACATATAACTTGCCCATTATGAGTTTCGTATTACAAAAATATTCATGAAAGGAATACATACATACATACACACGCACGCACGCGCACACACACACACATAAAGATTTTTTTTCAAAACATAAGAAAGAGTAGTAGCCACTTATCTCAGAGTCCAAATCGAGATCCAAAATCGACCGCTTTGACTCCAATAATTGTGATCATAGAAATACTCACCACCAAAATCGTTGTAGGGATTGTAAGAGTAGCCTACAGTTTCTGGCACTACAAATTCTTTTCCCTCTCCTTGTTCTCGCCTTAGAGAAGAAACTTAAAAAAAAAAAGCTTTTGGGAAACGAAACGTGCTGACTGTGGGTTTGAGAGTATGTTGTTTGATAAGCTTTTACAAAAAGAAAAGAGTTATTCTATTTACTATTAGTATCCTCATTTTTTTTACAATAAAGCCCCTCACTTCTTTAAAACTCCACAGAACCCCAAAAATATAATTTTCACAATTTGCCATTAGGGCATTTAGGGCACGGGTGTTTCATTAGGTTTATAGCTGAATTTGTTTACCATACAAATGAATTTAAATTCTCAATGAAATATTTCAAGCCATTCAAAAAGTTCATTTATATTTAGTCATAATTTGTCTTAGAAAAATTTATGTATCTCAACCGTTATTAATTTGAGGCATGCGAAAATGTTTGGGTCGGATCCAGGAAACGAAACAGTGGAACCACAAAACAAAAACATAACTAAATTGGGTAGTTTCTATTCTAAGCTTTATTTTTTATTTTTGTTTTGTTTCTCTTAAGGGATTTTTTCCCTGTCCTAGGAGAGAATTCTTATGGGGACCTGGTTCACGGTCCTATTTGTGGTCTAAAATAAAGTCACATAAGTATTCTCACTTCAGCAAGCATCGTTATGCTTATTTGACACTCTTTTAAACCATAGGATTCACATGTGAAGTTGATCCATGTAAGAAATTTTCTCGAGAAGGAGGAGGAAGGGGGGGGGGGGGGGGGGGGGGGAGGAACAAGACTTAGCAGTCATAAACATAAATTCATGGTTATTTGATTAATGCAATTACTGGTTGAGCCTTATGGTTTTTTGGTGGAAATACTCTGTTGTTCTTTTAAAGTTCTACGAGATATCAACTCGTGTTTAGCCCATTGAGAAACGTTAGTCCATGGCTTTGCCTAGGGGTCCAGCCGACCCATCCACAATAAGCCCCTGGATTGGAGAAAAACTTAGGTGGACGCCATAGAATGGGCCAGACATGGGCCAAGGCTGAGATGGATGATTCTGGACTAGGCCATAGAATGGGCCAGGCATGGGCCACGGATAACATGTACGGACTATGAGGTCCACCTAAGTTTTTAACCCCCGGATTGTATCACAAGGCAGATAGGCCAATAATTCCAGAAGGCCTAACGTGATCCAAAGAGTGCCCTGATCCTCCAATCACGTTCCTCCAACCGAGGAATCAGTTACGTGTGAGGTTTGCAAGCCAGGCCTGTAGCTTTTCTGCTTGCATCAGGCATCATTTATGAACAGGCAAATTGAAAAACTTTTTATAACAGATGCCAAAATTATGACATGAGCAATTCTGAAAACTCTTTACCAACACGAAAAATTTTCCCAAATCAGATAAAACCAATACTACAACTGCCTTACATGTTCGCTGCAAAAGCTAAGATTCTGCTGTAGTTTACCTCCAATTTAGATTAGATAGCCTAACAAAAAATTCACCTTCTATATTCTGTTACCTACACTCCAATCCTACATGACGCCCAGAACATTGCGACCACCTCACTTTCTGAACCTCCTGATATAATATGCTTCTTGGGCTTGCACATCATCCTGAGACCCTCAGTAGGCATTCCCACTGCTACCTCCAGCCATATGCTCTCCAATCTTTGAAACCGCTTTATTTGCAGCATTGATCTTTTCTTCAATTTCATTGATATTTTCTCCATCCATCGCTTCTCTTAGGTCTGAGACCGCAGATTCTATTTGAGTTACCACCTCAGTTGGAACATTATCCCTGAACTCTGTTAAACTCTTCTTAATGTTATTACTGGTTGTCTCAGCGGAATTTCTGAGATCGATCAATCGTTTTTTCTCCTGGTCCTTTCGCAAATGCAACTCGGCTTCTTTAACCATCTTTTCAATCTCATCCTCAGAAAGCCCTCCGGAAGAACGTATGGTTATCTGTTGTTCTTTTCCAGTAGCCTTGTCTTTAGCTGAAACAGTAACAATGCCATTGGCATCAATGTCAAATGTTACTTCAATTTGTGGATTCCCCCTAGGGGCAGGTGGGATTCCCTCAAGATTAAACTCTCCTAGAAGTTTGTTGTCTTCTGCAAATTCACGCTCCCCTTGAAGCACTATTATGTCAACTTGAGTTTGGTTATCAGCAGATGTAGAGAAGACCTGAGATAAACACCAGCTGAATAATTTCATCAAACCATCCAAATTCTCTCACCTAAACCATATTTCATCTAAAAAAACATGCAGCAACCCATTCTAATCATGCTACAATAAGTGCTAAGCATGCCTAAGAAATCTATAGGTGTAACATTGGCAAAAATACTCTGCAAATGTTTGTTTCTTGCATAGCCAAAGACTTAATCATGACCATTACCATACGCAAAATGTGAGTTCATGTATTTTTACTACAGCACAGGTGGGAGATATTCACTGGAACAAGTGTTACCAATGTCAATTCTAAGATCTACCACTGACTTATATTTTGCCTGGCAACAATTAAAATTCAAACTTTGTACAAGTAGACTGACCTGGGACTTCTTTGTTGGAATAGTTGTATTTCTGTTAATTAACCTCGTGAAAATGCCACCCACAGTTTCCAAACCAAGCGAGAGTGGAGTTACATCCAATAACAGCAGATCCTTCACATCACCACGTAGAATTCCACCCTGAATGGCAGCTCCCATTGCCACTGCCTCGTCAGGATTGACACCCTTGCTTGGGGTCTTCCCAAAAATTTCAGCAACTACTTCCTGTACCTTAGGAACGCGGGTCATCCCTCCAACAAGAAGAATTTCATCTATGTCCGCAGTTGAGACACCGGCATCCTTCAGGCAGCTTATACAAGGGGCTTTAGTCCTTTCAATCAAGTGATTCACAAGTGTCTCAAACTTAGATCTGGTCAAAGTCACATTAAAATGCTTGGCACCAGAAGCATCTGCAGTTATGAATGGCAAGTTGATATCAGTCTGAGACGTTGAAGAGAGTTCTATCTTTGCCTTCTCAGCTGCTTCTCGCAGTCTTTGCATAGCAAGCCTATCTTTTGACAGATCAATCCCCTCTGAATTCTTGAATTCACTCACCAGGAATTCCAGCATTGTATTATCAAAATCCTCTCCTCCCAAAAATGTGTCCCCATTAGTTGCTTTTACCTGTTAGCAGATGTTTAAACAGTAAGCATAAAATAAATAAAGGAAACGCAGATCATATAAATCATGAAAGATTGATGATTACCTCAAAGACACCATTTGATATCTCTAGAATAGAAATGTCAAAAGTACCACCTCCTAGATCAAAAACTGCGATTGTTCCTTCCTTGTTATTTACTCCATAAGAAAGTGCAGCAGCAGTTGGTTCATTAATTATTCTTTCGACTGTGAGTCCTGCAATCCTCCCGGCATCTTTTGTAGCTTGTCTTTGAGCATCATTGAAATAGGCTGGAACTGTAATTACAGCTCTGTTCACACTTTTATTAAGGTAAGATTCAGCAGTCTCTTTCATCTTGGTAAGTATGAATGCTCCGATTTGACTGGGCGAGTAGGTTTGCC